>JABFFC010000273.1:0-24341 GCA_013623535.1 Fusarium penzigii | reverse complement strand
TTTTTTTTTTTTTTGTTTGTTTTGTTTTTTTTTTTTTTTTTTTTTTTTTTTTTTTTTTTTTGTGAGAAAAAAAAAGGTATCAAGCTTTGGAACGCTAATCAAGAGCTCTGATAGCAATGGACGTCGAAAAAGACCATATTGGTCACCCGAAACGAGCAACATCTTTTGGGAGAACAGGAGGTTATGTCAGGCTGTCTAACCCACTACCATGAGACTCTTTTACACAACCCCCTTAATCGAAGCATGTCCGGTGTCCGGAGGGAACATTGAGTGATTGAACAGTTGCTTATATAAGAGCAAAGTCATCGTCAGAAACCTGGAATAAGCCACACAGCAATGTCCTGACCATGGTGAGCAACTGAAATGACTCCTTTATTTGACTCTTCCTCAAGTAGCACTGCTCGCTCTTCCAATGCGTGCCTTAGAGTCATGCAACTGCGATAACACGACCATATATTGTAATAAGCATTTCTGTGCAAGTATCCAATCAAAACCATGTCTATACGATGTAACCACCCGGAACCTTCACTTCAAGGCTGGAAGTCGACTTTGTCTTGCTCTCTATACCCCCGTCCAGTAGAGATCATTCTCCAGCTCTAGCTTGGCCTCCAACACCTCGTGCTTTGGGTTCGCGCTTCGTGAGATAATCACCCTGAACGTGCCCTTCTCAGCGTGCCACTTCTCTTCCTCCTCATTCCAGTATGAGAACGCGTACTTGTCCAAAGGAATTCTTGCCGTGGTTATTTCACCTTTTTCAACCCACACCTTAGTAAAGCCTTTCAGCTCCTTGCACGGCCGCAATGCATCACACTCAACATCCGAAACATAGAGTTGGACAATCTCATGACCATCTTTATCTCCGGTATTGCTAACGTCGACCGATACCTCGAATGCCTTGTCGTCGTCGGGGCCAAGATCGATCTTTTCCGGAATCTGCAGATTCGAGTATTTGAATGTCGTGTAAGACAGTCCGTAGCCAAAATAGAAGAGAGGGTCATTCTCGAGCTTCTCGTAATATCTGTAACCGAGGAACACACCCTCACCGTAGTACATCTCGCGGACACCCTTGCCATAGCTCAGAAAAGACGGAATGTCCTGGACCCGGTGGGGGAATGTGATGGACAGACGACCAGTAGGGTTATGAGCGCCGAACAACACGTCAGCAATGGCATTGCCGACTTCCATGCCACCAAACCAGGCATGGACGACGGTTGATACCTTGTCTATCCAAGGCATAGTCACTGGGGTGCCCGATTGGTTGACAACGATCTATACAAAAGTTAGTAAAGACATATTCCAGTCGATGAACGATTACTCACGGTTTTGGGATTGGCTTCAACGACCTTCTCAATCAACCCATTGATGCCAGGAGGTAACTCCAGATGTTTCCTGTCCACTGCCTCGCTCTCATAGTCTGCGTTCAGGCCAATCATCACAATAGGGACGTCAACATTCTTGGCCAGCTCAACAGCCTCCACGAGTGCTACCTCTGGATCGATCTTCTCGCAGGCCCCTATTCGGAGACCGCCGGCGCTTGGAACACCTTCGCCTTCAATGGTATCCCCATTCTGCAGAAACACCGATAACTCGTATTTCTTTCCTTCTTCGACTTCCAGATCAGCAGTCACCTCCATGCTGGCCTGATTGAACATGGGCGTCTGAAGTGTCTTTTTGGGCTTGGAAGTGAAGAGGTCAACTACTTCTTTGCCATCGATGTAAAGACGCCCCTTGCCCATTACACAGAGACCGAATTGTATGGTCGTGGTTTTTGGCGCCGTGTATGTCGAACTGACGCGGAGCCAGTATGCCCTAGGAACACCATCGGGGAGGCTATCGGAGAAGAACATCAATGCTTGAGTTGTCGTCGTTGTGGCAAGTGGTTTAGCCCCAGAGTTTACATTCGGATCCTCCCCGTACCATTCAAGCTTGTATCCAGTCTCATTCGTTCCCGGAACGGTAACATTCTCAACCAAGAGTGGGTTGAAGAGATGGGCTGGTTGGGATAAACAGATTAGTTTTGCAACAAAGTGTGATGTAGGATCTGGCACTACTTACCGTGACACCCGATTGCTGCCTTGACACGATTCTCACCAACGTACGCCTGGATGGCTTCAAGGGGCTTGCTGATGTAGTAGGGAATGAGGTCGGACGAGCCACCACCACAGATGGCGGGGTGTACAGCATTCGGGCCAATAAGGCCATACGTGGGTTGTCCCGACGGATCGAGAGGTAAAATGTTGTCGTCATTCTTCAGCAGGACAATAGAGCTGCGGGCAACCTCGCGGCAAAGCTTGCGCTTCTTTGGCGTGTCTCCTGTTTCGCCCTTATTCTCCTGTGTTTGATACTCGAGAGAGGGCCGAACCTTTTCCGCCAAGTTGATCAAGTTTCGAACACTTTTATCGATCACTGACTTTTTGAGCTTTCGTGAATTGATAGCTGAGAGCAGGAGGTCCCCCCTCCACCTTGGTGGCCCCGGCATTTCGAGATCCAGGCCGGCAAGAACTGCTTCGGTGGTGCTGTAGGTGCCATACCAGTCGCTCATGATCAGGCCATCCCAACCCCACTCCTTGCGTAGAACGTGGTTCAGAAGCCAAGGGTCTTCCGATGTGTGGACGCCGTTGATTCGGTGGTACGAGCTCATGAATGTCCAGGGATTTGCGTGCTTAACAGCCAGCTGGAACGGTAAAAGCGAGGTCTCGCGGAGCGTTCTCTCGGCGGCCCGAATTCCATCTTCGTTTGAAGTCGTGGACTGGTCATGTGCTGCATAGTGCTTGATGGCAACAGCAACGCCGTCTTCTTGTACACCATTGATATACTCCGAGGCCAGGAGACCACTAAGGATTGGGTCCTCGCCAAATGCTTCAAAGCCACGGCCAATAAGGGGTGAACGCTGAAGACAAACAGTCGGGGCCAGCAGGATTTGACAACCCCTCTCTTTTGTTTCCGCAGCTAACATGTTACCAACTGATCTCATCAAGGCGGTGTCGAAGGTAGCACCCATTGCTGTTGCTGAAGGCAGCAAGGCGCCAGGAGGCTGAAACCATGTTAATGAAGGCCTATTTCTGGGAAAATCTTGCTAAGTCTGACTTACGCCATTGAAGAAGGCAGTTCCGCGCGCGCCATGTGGTCCGTCGGTTGTCTATATAACAGTGTCAGTACAAAGGACGACTACTGTCACTCGCTCATGACCTACCACAAGGGAAGGAATATTCAGACGCTTTACAGCATAAGTAGACCACGTATCTCCGCCGGAAAGAAGCTTGACCTTCTCATCCAGAGTAAGGTCGCTTAATATTTGCTCGACGTTCAGGGGAGCTGACATGGTGAAACCTGGTAATAAGCAATTGTTTATGTTTGTAACGTACAAAACCCATCAGACGCAAGTCTTTACCACTTAAATACAGAGACTTTCTTGAGCCTCGGGCATTTTGCTTTACCAATGTGACCCCAAATATCCATATTAACGGGGGAGTTCTTTTCTCTCGGGATTTACATCTGTGAACAGCGGGGTATGACAGTGCAAGCCTCGGGGTTGCCATGATGGTTCCGCAATTCCACCGAGATGGTGCTTTCTAATATTCGTGTCTACCGTAGTAATGTCATGAGACGAGAGGACAGATATTGTCCAGTCCTTGCTAAGACTCCTTAAATCACGCACAGCATATTGACATAGTGTATTGTGGTGCGATAATCCCTGTGATTCCTCTCAAGTCTGCTACCTGAAGTTGAGCTTTTATTCGGCCAAATATCAAGATAAGTATTCCTTGCCAAAGTCTTTAGTAATCGGCAACCTACAGCAGTCTTTACTATGACTTCAAGACGGTATATAAGACACAAACACCCCTCATTTGCAAAGAGCGTACACTGACAATTTAATATAATCGATGGCAACATTTTTCATGCTGGACTTCTCAAAGCGGCTGTGTAGCTGTCATAGTTGAAATCGATCTATAGAGAAACGAGGGAGCCGGGCACATTCTTACGTCACAAGTCCTTATAATTTCCTTGTCGTTTTCATGAGTAGCCCCAGTGCATGACACTTCATACAGATCTTTTTCAAGGTTGCTTCATTCTTACATATATAAATACTCGAAATTGAACATCTACCGCCAAAGTTGCAGTTATAAATCATGCAGTTAGAGTAACTTTCCGCATACTCTTGATTCTTACAGGCCCAACCAAGCCATGCGCCTCCCAGTTCGCAGATTCGTACATCTGAGGATCGAGAGGCCCCATGCCATTCGTCTTGACAATGTCAGATCTTGCCTTTACCGCATTAAACAAGGTGGACGATATCTCGACTCGAACAATGTTATTGCCAGGCTTGATGTAGCCCGTGATATCAAGATGGGCATCGAAGATATCCACTGGTGGCAACAACTTTCCATTGATCCATGCTCTTAATGTGTTAAGAACAGGTCCAAATTGAATGCTTACAGCCACTTGACCTTTTGACAGTTGATCCGATGCAGGGATGGAGAATTTTGCGGTATAGATTCCGACACCAGAAACATTCTGTACTTGGGGAATTTCAGACCAAGGGAGTAAATCAGCTTGAGTGCCGAGATGCATCTTTTCCTTAGCAGACTGCGAGCTGGAGAAGTTGGAAGTTGGAACCCATGAATCGATTGTAAGATCCCAAGCCTCAATCTCATTCTCGTACACGTACTTCTTGGTATCCCCTGTAGCCGCTGGGATGTTTCGCACGCGCCCATTCGACAGCACAAGCGACGCTTTTCCAGAATCATTCACAACAGCAACAAGCTTGTTTGATCGATCGTACGAGACTTTGACGACGTTATCCGTATGCGATGTGACATGATCGCTAGCCCCAGCAGCGATGGCGATGATTGCAGTTTGGTCGGACTGTAGAGTGAGCCGTGTGCTGATACCGGCTGACGAGCGGTCATATACTGCGATCGGCTCTTGCACTCCAGTCCATGCATTCAGCTTATACGGGACTCTGTTCTTCTTAGCTTCCATGGAAACAACGAACGTGGCCGGCGGTCCGCTGTTATGGAAGAAGACATAGTCGATAGGCTCATCAGACCTCCATACGGTGTGCAAATTCTTTGCAGCGCTAGACGGCGTGGAAGATTTCAAGGAGACTCGAGGCTTTACAGCCAGTTTAGTCAGGACATTCGGCAGAGACTCGGGGTTCTCAATGAACTTGACATTTGCGTGAGCCGCTGCTTCAAGCTCAACCATCTTCTTTAAGACAGTGTCCTGGCCAGAAGTTCCGATTGTGCTGTTGGGCAAGCTACTGATGACGACGATCGGTAGCCCTTCACTTGCAAGATTGGCTAACTTTTCAGCAGCCTCTGCGGTGATACATGACTGCTGATCGAGTACAAGTGCTCGGTATGCAGGGCCAGTTGGGGCGAGAACTCCACCGGACACGACGGCACGCTCGTCATTCAAGTTTGCTGGACCTAGGTATTCATACGAGAAGCCTATTCATGATAGATTAGCAGGCGGTTAAGATCCGACGGTCCTGCTTTAACATACCACTTTGACGGAGGTAGTCACCATCCTGTACGGTTGTGATACTCCATGGGTCTTTGCACAAATAGAAAGCCAAGTCCTTCTTCGCAACACCCGATTGAAGAACGAATTGGTTTCGGCTAGTGTAGTTGACAGATTCTTTCATGTAATCCCACATGGGTTGCTTTGGGCCCCACGGATCAGTAAACCTGTATTGGAAAGGTGTATACCCAGGCCACGTCGAGTTTATCTGATCACCGCTGTACGGCATACCGTGCATCACCATCATATTGACGCCCGCTGCAAATGCTTCATGAAACAGACGGACAAATGAGGGAAGAGACAGGCTGTATGCGCCGGTGGGAACAGCACCGACCTCAGTAGAGACAAGATTTCGTCCTCCGAGATGGGCGGGCCCAACAAACTGTAGCATTTGATCGGCATTGGTAAACCCCAAAGATTCCAGCTCCGGGCCCGAGACTAGGGGTACACTAGCCATCTTTAACAAGGTCAATATCGAACTTCACGGGATATGGGTGATATACTGACCAAGTCCACTGGCTGATTGTAGGCGACCTGGCAGGAGTGAGACAAACCCAACGACTGGGCCCACGATTCTAGAGCCTCGATGTACTCATTGTAACCTTCGGTGAGAGTAGTTCGGTAGTCTTGCAAGTATTTGCCATCATCCTCATAACCCTCCCCGTCTAAATAGAATGTCGTATTATACGGTGCCTCATTTCCGTGGAAGGCGTTAGCTTGATGAAACATCAGGGGAAGGTATTTGACGGGATTGTAGCCTCGGCCGGTTGTAAAGCGCTCAACGTAGTCGGGCGTCCAGAGGAGACTTGCTTGAATCTCCATGCTGTCCTCCCATGCTGTGCTCGTATTAGCGGTGGATGTGACTCACCCCCGTTAAATTGTGGCACTTACAATACCGCCCTACAGATTTGAGTAGGTCCTTGATCTCAGTGTCCAAGAGGTTCTCTTCCCAGAACTTTGTCACTAGTTTTGTTCCCGCCACGCTGTAGTGGTCTGTGACCCAAGAGCCATTGGCAATAACATCGGTGGGAACGCCGACACAAGATCTCTGGTTTGTGAAGCGTTCATAGAATGCAAAAATGACATACTCGTCATGGTCGGACGGTGCGCGCCACCAGAGCTGGCCATCGACAACCTTCTCCGAGAGATCGACCAAAGAAGCTTTGTCTAAAGCAACAAGAGTGTCGCCGTTGCCAGACTTTTTAGCTGCTCAAGTTGTTAGCTTGGTATTGGAAATGTTACTCTGCACTTACTGGATTTGACACCACCAGCCGAGACACCGACCAGTCGACTATCACCGAAGACTTCTTGAGTTTGCATGAACCCAATGTTTTGTCTCCAGTCAAGAATGGGCTCGGGAAGTTTTCCCTTGAATTTTTTGCCTCCCTTAATACTTGTCCTACCATATACCAGCTGCACGGCTAAACCAGGAGTGAGTGGCTCTATGGGGACACCCTGACCTTGACTTGCACCAAGGGCAAAGTCCATGACCAAGTCGTTGGCCTTGCATGTCTCCAAAGCGACCTTGAACACATCCTTGAAAGCAGGCTTGCCAAAAGCATAAACATCCCAGTTGCTTATATCACCAGTGCCAAAGCCGTAGTTGTAGTACGGGACAAATTCCAGGCCCCCTGCGCCGACCTCTTTAATATCAGAGATATCACGCGCAAGAAGCCCGTGATCAACATTGGCATCGAGTAGCCTAAAAATGTCAGTCAGATGAACCGGTGGATCTAGCAGGTGAGGGAACGCGAACCAATATCTGAATTTGGGACGATAGATGGCAGGTGGCGAATCAAAGTCTTTAGGGAGATTGTTCGAACGCTCGAAAGCTACCGCTGTGGTAGCGAGCAGAGCAAGGTGATACCACAAATGTGGCAACATGACAAAAGGATGGCCTTCAAAGACAAGCAAGTGAACGATGAAGGACAGAGAAGGGCCAGTTCATATTATGGGGTGTCTTTACTGAAGTATTTAATAGCTGTGAATCCGGCTCGCTCGGGCTAAAGCCTGACGAGGTCCAATCCCCGATGATACCTTACTTAGCTAGATGCGCAACCCCGGATTTTAGTCTATGGTCCTACAGGGGAACACGGACAACTGCTCGGTCCTGTAATTAGAACTCATCGTGTCAAATCAGACCGAGAGCAGCACTATGAACATGACGTGGAAAGGCCTGGTCTAGTAAGATCGCCGGCTATATTGAAACGGGTCAAATACCCCTTGTATCGCCACGCTCATGTGTGCAATGGAGATGACCTCTTACGTACAAGCCGAGTTTTGTATGCCATTGGTCCATAGCAATTTCTTCTTGCGGTATACTATGTTAACAGTTTACCTGTCAATCTAAGTCATAGATCACATATTAGTTCACTGGTACGGCCACTCAGTCAAGATAAATCTAATTCCCAACTTCTTTTCTGTCTTTCCAGTCACTTAAAACGAGATATCACTGAACTGGGCAGGTCTTGAGACGCTTCTAAAGAAACCCTACGGCATGATTTCACCAACTGGCTCAACTGGCCATTGTAATTAATGGACGATCTGTATATCCGCCTCGTTGGTAATGAAGCCGAGCTTAACGAGCAGCGCACAAGGATTAATCCCATGACACGACAAAAAGGATGGAATTTACCCCAGGCACAGGTATTGTAATATGGAAATAACATCTCGAGTCAGTCAGTACCAATGTCATTGACAATGCCCCTCACTCATTCGTTCAACAAAGCTAAACGAGACTTTGAACGAGGTCGCGAGCTAAACGAGTTGAACTAGCTGATACTGGTGAAGCGAGTACCATGAACCGATCGCGGGTTCCATTATTGTGGCTTCACCTGGCCATCGCTTCCCCGCATTTCGGACCAGGCGTCACACCCGGTAACCACGTAATTTAAGCATGGTGTCTACCCAAGACACTGTTCCTGAACGTCATCATCCGAAGTCTGTAGGCCGCCAATGTTCCTAATGGCACCCGACATGTGAGCAAGAAATTATAACTGAGCCGGTTAATTAGAGTGATATCTAACCGTTGAAATCGGGATAGGTGCGGCTATTAGACCCAGAGTCGAGTGTTGTCTTTGCATTGCATGGTAGTATATTGACTCGTCACGTCGTGAACTCATGATGAACTATTTGCGAGTATGCATCGGGTGAATTTGTGGAGTTTGGCCGACGATATCCCCGTTGTCTGTCAAGTTCTTCTGCTCAAGGATTAACGGCGCGAGAAACTCGACGTCAGGACTTAGGTTTACTTGGGAAATCGGCTTTCTTGAAGAGACTACACTCAAGGACAATATGCTCCCAACCAGGTTCCCATCATGGCTGAGTCTCGCTTCTGTCTGTTCTCAAGATTATAGACACCCTCAGTGATGAGAATTATCATTTATGAGAAACTGACGAATCGCACCGCAATTAAGACGACTTGTCCTAACCAACATCTGTATCAAAGACACGCGATGTCATCAAAAGGTTACCAACAGCGAGAAATGACCCAAATCATCGAATAGGGTAGATGCACCAAGGGATGTGCCAGGTAAAGTGCGGGGAACATATGCATACCCCAGAACTTCTACGTGTGGCAAGGTGCTCATTGTCGGACACATACCGGTGCATTCCACTCTTTTGACAGAGTTCCACCGAGAGCTTGGGTCAAGTATGTACGGGCATAGCCTCAAGATGGCCCGGGGCACTTGTCAACGCGGCCTTTCCACTCTTTGATCCACCAAGCTTAATAGCAATTTTGCTTGTGGGCTGGTGTATGGATTGACCGAGAAACTCAACAATAGACGGTCTGTACGAAGGTGAACGAGGGTCATGATCATTGTCATTATCCGCCTTGGCAAGAAATATCATGTTTAATTCCCGCGATTATAGACGTATTCGCGGAAGCATTGGCCTATGAACCATAGACTATAAACCACAGACTATAAAATACTGACTATTTCATGCTACCAGCTCTCTCATAATCACATCTTCTCATCCATCACTTCCAACAATCGTCACTCGAAACCATGAAGGTCGCCCCTCTCATCACAGCGCTTCTCGCTGCCCCCATCACCGCGTTCGCCGCCGGTCCTGTGGTTCCTAATACAGGAACCACACCACTGAGGAAGGAAGCTGCCAAGAAAGACATCATCATCGGGTCTGGTGCAATCAACCCGAGCTTTCTGGATGACCCCCAATTTAGAACCGTTCTTGCCAAGCAGTTCAATAGCTTGTCGCCCGAGAATGAGATGAAATGGAGTTTTATCCACCCAACCAAGGATGAATATGACTGGCCTCTGCTTGATCAACTGGTCAAGTTTGCAGAGAAGAACAAGATGATAGTCAAGGGACATACCCTCATATCCTCCTGTTGCAACCCCGACTACCTCATGAATATGACCGACCCTGTCGAGTTCCGAGCTGAGATGAAGTCTCATATCACGGCAATTGTGCGTCGATATGCAAAAAAAATGGACCGATGGGACGTCGTCACTGAAGGTCTTGAGACTATGGGTGGTGGCCTGCAAAACAACCTCTATATGCAGGTCCTTGGTCCAAGCTACATCCCGGACGCGTTCCGGTATGCAAGGGCAGCAGCTCCAAAGGCAAAGTTGTTCTACAACGAGAACCTGATCGAGTCATACCCCAACAAGCGCCAAGAACTCTTGGAATATATAACCTCGCTGCTGGCACAAGGTGTGCCAATTGACGGTGTCGGTCTACAGATGCACATCACTACGGCGCCGCTGGTGCCAGGCACCATCACGGAGATTGTCAACTCGTACAAGCGGCTCGGTTTGGAGGTGGCCATCACTGAGATGGACGTCCACACTCTCAACGCTACTCTCCAGGCCGAAATCTACGGTGCCACCATCACTGAAGCTCTTGCTGCTGGGATTACTGATATCAGCTTCTGGGGGTTTACCGATAAACATCTCTGGACATGGATCGAAGGTGCGAAGCCATTGATGTTTGACGAAGAGTATAGGCCCAAGGGTGCCTTTTACGCCACTCACGCAGCTCTTAAGAAGTTTGTCGGAAAATGTCGAGGTTAAGGTCAAGGCCAAGGTCAATGTCAGGGAAGAGACAGTGTCAATGTAGCTGACTTAGGACTGATTGGGATGTTTTGCGCTCGAGCATAGCCCTAGTTTTATATAGTTCTCTACCGGTAATGCAAAAGCATCATTGAGTAATTTATTGCTCTCGCATCGGCTTGTCTTGCCGTTGACAATAATTTCGTAGATGATATGCAATGACTCTTGCTATGCAGGGATAGCCGGGCTCGAGCTTCCATCATGAGCTGAAAATGTTCCTATCCTCAACTACACTCGATGCCCCGGTTTCGTGTATGGTAAAAAAAAAAAAACAAGAAATACTAACCCTAGGATAGAATAAGACACCAACAATGACAAGGATCAGGCAACTAATCCAAGATTCTTATCGAGTACGACGCCTATCAATCCCAATTTGGGCATCGTACAAGGAGGCATAACCGAACCCAATTTTAAGTTTTCAACATGATTGACAAGTCGGCAAATGTGTCTCATGGGAAGAACGTGGCGCCAGATGGTCCAGTCTGGCTGGGCGCATGTAGTTACCGTCTCGATTCCTCATCGAGGTAAGCGGCTGCGCCGATGAGGTGAGGCATGCCAATGAACCAGTCAGACTAAAAAAGCCACCAGCGCAAGCAACATCCATATGTAGAGCAGTACCGAGCACTACAAGCGACAGACCTTGCCGCTGCGCTTCGGCTTGTCTCTGCAACTTAGTCCCCCAGCTCTCCTCATCGTGGTGGATACGTACAGTAAAAAAGGGCATACCCCGTATCCCGCTTCCCCATACCCCATATTCTAGATAGAATCTCTATTAGTCCTAGTTTGGCAAAGTGCCGAGCCCTCGGGTGAGCCACTCTTGATAAGTCCTCTCTCCTCTTGAAGACTTTTGCATATATAACTCACAGTTTCGCCCCTTCAGTCAATGTTGATCATGAACTCAGGGTTCAGTGATATTTCATATCATCGACTTTGCCTTGGAATCGCCAACGTCTTCTACATCATCTTACTTGCCTCAAACCCAACATGGCGGCCTCCACTTCAGCGAAAAAGCCGTTCTTCGGTCTCGTCGGAGGATGGCTCACCTTCTGGATTACCGTACACATCATCCTCATGATTACCGACTAGAGTCTTGTGCTAATGTGTATCCAACAGGTTGCATGCGGAACAGACATGACTCTATTCGGTTACGATCAGGGTGTTTTCAGTGCGTCGACCCAGCCACTCAGAAAGAACACTCAAGTGACCTGTGATAATGTATAGGCGGCGTTGTTGTTACCGACGACTTCCTTGAGCTGCACGACCTAGTCGGACCCGGCAGGACCCAAGTCCTCTCTACCGTCTCTGCGATCTATACCGTCGGATGCTTTTTCGGAGCTCTTCTGGCCTTTGGCTACGGCGAGCGAACCGGTCGCAAGAAGGCCATCACAATCGGTACAACCATCATGGCAGTTGGCACTCTCCTCATGGTCACCTCATACAGCTTGCCTCAGATGTTTGTTGGCCGAGTCATCCTTGGGTAAGTCCACATAAAGACATTGACGGAGCGCAAAATTTAATGACTCTTCTCTAGCCTCGGCAATGGCATCAACACTGCAACCGCGCCCATCTGGCAAACTGAAACATCTACAGCTGCAACCCGTGGTAAGCTCGTTGTCCTTGAGCTTACTCTGACTATCTTCGGTCTCTGCATTGCCAACTGGCTCAACTACGGACTTTCGTTCGTCGAAGGCTCTGTTGCCTGGAGATTTCCCCTTGCCTTCCAATTCGTCTTCATCATTGTTCTTTGGGCAACCGTGCCCTGGCTTCCAGAGTCTCCCAGGTAGGTCACGAAGTCCATTTGATCAAATCCTCTCTTTTCTTATCTGACGGTGTGATATAGATGGCTCCTTGCCCACGGCCGAACCGACGAAGCACTGCAAGTATTCGCTGCCCTCGAGGACAAAGCGGCCGACGATGCCCACGTTGTTGCTGTCATGAAAGAAGTCGAATACTCTGTCGAGTACGAGCGACAACATTCAGTTAGCTGGCGTGCCCTTCTCACTGGAAAGGTCGGCGAGGATGGCGACACCAAAACCCTCCGCCGCCTTCTCCTAGGTGCGGGAACCCAGGCCATGCAGCAGTTTACTGGAATCAACATCATCAGGTTAGTTAAATCTATCCATTGGAAGTACAACTAAACACTAAATCGTGCCAGCTACTATCTGCCTACTGTTTTCATCGAATCGGTTGGTCTCTCTAACCAGATGGCTCGTCTCCTTTCAGGTTTCAACTCTCTCTCCTACCTTTTCTTCTCTTTCATAGCCGTCTTTATCATCGACAAGATGGGCCGCCGCGGTGTCATGCTGATGTCTGTTGGGATTCAATTCTTGTCGTTCCTCATCATTACTGTTCTGCTTCGATACTCGGACGATACTCCCCAGGGTCGAACTCTAGCCACGGCATCCATTGCCTTTTTCTTCCTGTACTACGGTGCCTTCGGCGCAGGCATGCTTGGCGTCCCATGGCTCTATCCGACGGAAATAAATTCGCTGCCTATGAGAACGAAGGGTGCTGCTGTTGCAACGGCAACTAACTGGTAGGTCATACACCACCTGAATTATTGAGCAGTCACTGACGTTTTCAGGATCACCAACTTTGTGATCGTCGAGATTACACCTATCGGCATTCAGAACCTTGGTTGGAAGTTCTATATCGTCTGGACTGTATTCAGCTTCGTGTTCCTCCCCGTCATCTATTACTTTTATCCCGAGACTGGTAATTTATCATGTATTGAACCGTTGGTATCCCTGACTAACCATAATATTAGCAAACCGAACACTGGAAGACATTGATGCCTACTACCGTAGCAACCCTCCCCTGTTGGTTCACAAGACTAAGGAGGCTATGAGTGTTAAGCGACCGCAGGAGTACATCCAGCGTGAGCTTGAGCAGGTGAACCAGAATGAGTTCAGTTCTGTTTTTGAGGATAAGGCCCAAGTGGATATCAAAGAGTAGATCAGTGCATTTCGGCCCTTCGAAGTGTACATATGTGGACAGTGGTGCAGTACTTAGCTTCGCAGGCCTACAATCGTTTGTTCCAACGAGGCTGTAGGACTGACCGACGCATCATTAATACCGTCGAATATTCAACGAGCTAGACGCCCCTGTGAGAATGAAACATGTCAAGTGTTGAAATCCTCTATGAATTACTGTATGAAGGCACTGAGTTGTTGGCGGCGTACTCCTTTAATGTCAACATGTCGCCATTGCGCTGTAAGACATGCTTCCTTTCCTCAAACGAGACGTGAATTACCAGGGGGCAGCATGCTGAGATGCAACATTTCACAGGACAATTAATCACCCACGTTAGGAAACACACCGCCAATGGTGACTGGTAGCAAAAAATCTTGATTGACTTAAAACTACTGCCATGAGTGTACTAACCACCAGAATAGATGGGAACCTCCTGCTTGTAGTAATTCGTATGAATGGCAGTCTTGTTCCCAACATTATCCAACCTCCTTCTCGCCTTTCTCTCTTCCCGCTTTACTCTGTCGACCTCCTTCTTGTGCGCCAACAGCAGAGACCGTTGCTGAGACTCTGGCAGATGCGCAAGAGTCATTTGATCACTGCGACTGAGCTGAGCGAACTGAGCCGTCAGTGCCCTCTCCTGGCGATCCTTTTTGGTGATGGCTTGAGATCCAGAAGTAGACTTCTGAGGGGCATCCAGCGACGGTTGGCTCGCCTGTATCTTTTCGCGCAGCCTGTTTCTCGGGGCATTGTCGACGTAGGATCGGTGAGCGAGGAGTTTTCCCGAAGGTAATCTGAGTGTCTGCTCGTCAGGGTTGGTGAGATCGGGCGTTGCCTGCTGGGCGAGTAGTTCCATCGAGTAAAAGTCGCTCATCTCCTCGGTGACGTTGAATCGACAGTGACCCATGGATGTCATGTGTTGCTGTACGGCTTCGACAGTTCGACGGCGTTTACCACAGCAGATGCATTCGCGGTAGCTAAAGACGACCATGTAGAGATAGAGAATAATAGTCTGAAGATCGACGGCTAATGAAGACTGGAAGGGAACAACGAAGCTGTGCGTCTGCTGCATGTGCGAGAGATTCTGATCCAAGTCTTGGCTGGTGTGATTACAGAACAGACACTGGTTATCGACCAGGTCAAAAGTCTCGCGGTCGGAGGATGATCCGCTTTCTGATTCTTCTTCATCTTCATAGCTGTCTTCATCGGTGCTGGGAGATTTTGACCTTGACTTTCGGGTCGAGTCCCGGGTAGATGAGGTTGATTCTGAATTAGGGGGAGGAATGACGGTTCCAGGTTCGGCGACTCGACACCGAATTCGGTAGACGCTAATGGTGTCAGTCAATATTGATCACTGACCAATGATTATTGCTAGTGTAGATAGACGTGGTCCACTTACTGCCATTCACTTTTGGCGTGCTGTCGCTTTTCCTCGACTGTGTTGAAGTTGAGGTCACAGATATGGCACGCTAATGAGGATGCTTCACCCGTTACGGGAGCATTGGTGGGGGTCTCCATCGTTGTAGTGGTTGTTGTATTGGTTGTAGTTGTGTCTAGGACCATTAAGGTGAGTTGTAGTTGTAATGCGGTGGGAAGTGTTAGTGTTGGTGTTAGTCTCTGTGTCTTTGGCAATTGACCTTTAGAGAGAGTCGGATTGTGGTGTACTGATCAAATTACATCTCTCTTTGGCGGATTTCAGCGTCTTTTAATCCAGCAATTGCATTCCCATTCAAGTATCATATCGTGACTTTCAATGGTGAATAATGACTCATAATGAGAATGTCCCAAACGAGTTAAGCCTCTGACTCAAGACCAATTAGAATGCCTGTCCATCTCTCACTCTTGGTCCATTTTGGTGATAGCGCCGGATGGTCTCGACTCTGTCCATCCTGTGCCTCTTATGTCTGACCATCATGAACAAAATGCATGAAAATTTGGGGGATTTGTGCAATTGCAAGACATGACGTCCATAAAGGTCAGCTGAGTCTTCTCAAATGTTTGCATTTTACTGTTTCATGAAAAGGAGCTAGATTGTACTGGTATGTGTGATTGGTCAATCGAACCCAGCTTTCATCATAACTACCAAGTCAATCAAGATTTGTGATTGTTTCCTCTTGCCACCCATATTTACCCTACCACAATTACGACAAAGCAACACTCCAACTGGATGACATGTATTGCCTGAATCTACTGTTTGTATATGTACATTGAAGCTGATAAATATCAGGCATATCCCAACACCTCACACCTCTGCCTGATGCTGACCGTCACAACTCAACAGACATCCAGGGTAGCATCCCCCTCAATGTTCCAGGTAATGTTCTCGCCACACGGCGACTCCCGAACCGTCGTGCCATCAACTCGAGCAGTGATGGACACATCACGAGTATTTGCAAACTCATCACGAGCCGAGATGCGCACCTCACCACCGCCAGACACCGTCCCACCGAGAATCTGCACGTTGTAGCAGTTCTCAATCAGGATCGAGTTGCCTCCGTTGTCGGCCAGGTCGATCTCCTCAATCACTGCTGCACCGGATTCGGAGACGCAAAAGATGCCACGACCACCACCGCGAGACTTGACGCGGCCGATGTTGATGTTTGTCGAGTAGTCCCCATTGCTCTGTCGTCCGTTCTCGTTGGCGAATCGAAGCGTCGCGTATCCAGTGCCGGTAGCTACGTTATCACCGTCGACGAGGCCGACATTAGCATCGGTGGTTCGCTGGATCAACAGTCCACACTCGCCAACGTCGCGGGCGATGACCTCTCCAATCTCCAGACCGTTGATATTCCATGTCTCCACCGCGTGGCTGTCAGCACCGGTGACGCGGATGGAGTTCATAACCACGTTTGTGTTGGCGGCTTCGTCGCGCTCGAATCGGATGCCGAGGCCACCACTGAGGTTCATTTCGATGTCGCCGAGCGTCAAGTCGGTAACGCCGTAAAAGCGCATGGCAAAGTAGGCCGAGCCGGTGAGAGACAGATAGGGGATAGTGACGCCGGTTGTGTCAAGCGACTCGATGGCGCCGCGACCCGCTCTATAGCCAATGTCGATAACACCACAGCCTTCAAATGTCTTGCCGCTGGTGATGCTAATGGTGTTCTCGCCGATTGAACCGTCAGCCAGGACGGAAACTCGTTCACCCTCGCCGATCGCATCCAGAGCAGCTTGGATGGCGGCCCGGTAGTCGCTGCCGCTGTAGACTTCGCTGCCAGAGTACGATGCGACATAGGAACCGCCTGAACCAGTCACAGTACCCTCGGGCGAGCCGGAGCCACACTGGGCATAAGCGAAAGGGGCAAGTGCCAGCACCGCCGTAAGAATGGTAGATGAAAACATGCTGATTGAATGGATATAGAGAAAAGAAAGGATGCAGCCAGGTGTTAGCATTTACTAGAAAGGCAGAGTCTGTTATATATCTACTGCCCCCTTGCGACTTGTAGGGGTAACCTGGACATGAAACAACCAAACGAGAAGCACCTCCACTGCCGCTGATGTCTTTGATCCGGACCAGCCAGGCTGTCGTATTTCAGGGAACGGTCTCTAAACTGGAATGATCTTCCAGCGTCGAGGTTGCATGATTGCCTTTCGGAGAATAGCAGGTACCCGAATGGTAGGGAACTAGGGATACTCTCGACTCCGCATCTCTTGGAGGTGGAGTTCTCCTTCACTCTCGGGGTATTATTCGGCGAGCGAGTGACAAGAAACAAGGAGGATCAATCAAGGACCATAAGAAATACCAGACGAGAAGACAGGTTCCCTTTATTTTCTGTTTCGAATCAAGACCTGGCTTTGCCTGAGACGTGGACCTGGAATAAACATCCAATTTTGGTTCGAGGTAAATTAAAGTGACATCCTCAAGATCTCGGCGCCACATTGTTAAGCATAAATTACTGGAACTATCCACCTTGTCTTTGTTTCAGGTTCCCACCTCCCCGTGTATCCCAAAGGACAAACAGGTGGGTGCGCCCCAGGGGCAAGGTCAAGCACTCTCTCTGCCTGGACCTCTGCCATTGGATGGAAACACGGGATTGATTGCCATGGGAGGAGACACACGACAATCCGTTGATCTGCATTAATTTCACTATGCCAGTTTCTAGCCTTTCAAAACGTTGTCGTCGGGTTAATAAAGCCCGAGGATGTCTCAAAGATCAATACCGATAATCGTCCAAGGCTATCGTTGAACACCAAAATCTATGGAAAGCAATATAACTGCTTTGTAAAGTAACATCGCAAAGACCAAATTTCCTCCGAAGCTCACCAAAGACTTCCATAGCAGCTCAGCAACTGGCTGCGGATTCAACGAACGACAATCCGTCCTCTGCCAATATTCATAGCCAAAGCATACGGTGTGTCGACTCTCCCCTCTCGATGGGAAGCTGCCCGAATCACAGGGTAAAAAGTCCCAGTACTCTTATAAGTATACTGTTCAGTGATCTCAACCCTTTCCTGAACTCTTCCAAAATCCTTCTTGACAAAGTCCCCGTTACCTTCAAAGTCCCACTCGATAGACACAATCTTTCCAGCGCCAGGCGGTACTTCGATGGTGGCAGTAAGAGTGACCGTCGAACCCTTGTCCACGTCGGCTCGCTCTCGTCCATTAATGCTGAGGTTTATAACAGGCTGGATCCCCCTCCGCTGATCGGCGTCGGCAGGAATTCGGATCTGGGTATTATCGACAGAGTAACTTGTTGATAACACAGGTTCCTTGCCTGTTTCGCACCATGCGCTCAGGTCTCGCAGATGCTGCTCATATAACCCCGTAAAGTCAACAACATTTGAAGCCATTGTACTGGACGCCCAACCCAAGGAATGGTCAGCGTTGTCATTTAAATACAGACGGACCTTGTCATCTGCTAACTTCCCATAGACCTTGTCAACCTGCTTCTTGTACCAGTCGGCGTGCCAAGGATAGGCGTCGAAATCCATGAGATTGTCCATAATGATCATCTTGCCGTTGAATCTTCCCGAGTGAGTAGCACCACCACTAGCTAATCTTGCGATAGTATCCGCCACCAGGACATCCCGCTGAGGGTAGAGTGGCTTTCCACTGGCATCACGAAGATAATCATATCCGTAGAATCCATCTCGATTAGGGACCTGATAACGGTGGTATGCATGGAGGGCAAGAAACATCTTGTTATTAACAAGAACTTTGGTACCTTCAGTAAGGTGAGCGAGGGCTGTGGAGTTGTTACTGTCGTGCAGTGCGATAATAGTTGAACTGCTGTTACTGTCACCTTTGGCTGTGACGACACCCAACACCTCACCGCCTTCGGACAGGATAGTTACGTCGAGCCAATAAGCACGAGATGATTTGAGTGCTTTCTTCAGAGTCAGCCGCATAGGAATTCCGTTGCTATCGCGCTTGATATCTATTACCGTCGTCTTATAGTCGACCTTCTGTCTGCGAAAGACCTCACCAAGCTTGGACTGTTCAGTACCAAGATAACCAGGCTTGCTCCAAAAGTCTTCGGTGTAAGCTGGGTCCCGAGACTTGACCATGGGACCTGCAATACCTCGAAGGGTCTCCCAAAAGTGGTCGTTAGCGCCCACCTTCTCAAAATTCTCCCAGGTTCTCAGTGGTATACCCAGAGCTGTAGCTTCTTCGAGTACAGATCGCTCAAGTGAGTTCAAAGTCTCATATGGATCGCCGCTACCCCCTGGGCGGATGGCATCTCGTATTTGGTCTGCCTTGCTCTGCAGAACTAATCCAGCCAGAGCGCGGATAGACCAGTTATTGGGACTAGACACAGGAACAGCCTGGATCATAGTCACAGCCCCGGACCATACATCGACCGTATTCTCCATGGCACCGACTATAACCAGAGAGCCGCCACTCCCACCATAGACGTATCCATAAATCTTTCTGCAGTTAGGCTTGTAATACTCGCGAGCGATCACCATGCCGAATTTGGCAGCAGCGGCATCCCCACGGTAGGATGGATGACCTGATGCGCGAACAGTATATCCTCCGCTCTCAGCGCCAAAGCTAACCTCCCTGTCCGAAGATGTCGATTTCTGCAAGGGAAAGACCATCTGGAAGAATCGACCGTTCCAACCATGCTTGGGAAGATAGATGTTGAAATCTGTGGACGTGCCCTCAAAATGTCCTGAAACCCTGAGGTGAGGAACGGGAAAAGTTTCGTCACTTCTGCTTTCGATTATGGGCTGAGAGTAGCTGGGATCAACACAGTCTTTTGTGATTTGCCATGCTCCATTGATGTTGAGACAAGGTGCACCGGGTGATTTCGCTGGCATGGCCTGTGGGATGGATAACAATGCGAAAGTTGAAGTCCAAAAGTCGAGCCACGCCCTAACAATACATGTAAGTCATCATGGAATAAAATCTGTTGAGAAAGCACTCATACCGAGGACTGGGAATCGTGATCCAGTTCATGATCTTGTGTAATTGCCTTCGATAATCGCGGACATAAAGGGTGGTGATAAGAGCAGGGATCGTGAGCCGACTCTTGGGTGTAAGACAAAATATGGAAATTAAAAAGTAGTCAACTCATGCTTAAAATGGAGAGCTTGTACAGGGGACCGTCCAATACTTATACTGTCTTTTCAAACAAATCCACGGTTCGTAGCCCTGGGCGGTGCCGACATCTGCTTGTCATATACGAAAATGATGCGATTGGTCACTAACCCTGGGCGTTGGGCAATTTCTTGTCCCGAGCATTCCGTAACCAACTGTCGATGGCAAGTTGGGACTAGTTGAGCTTCGATAGCCTGTCGGTTGATAGAGTCCCCGCGTATTCTGGAAATGGTTCCTCGCGTTTCATCGCTTCATTATCCCTTCGAGGGTGCGAAGACTGTAAAAGGTCACTTTTCTATAAAATGCTTAGTTAAACCAGTTGGACATTCTTGCAAAAATTCGGTGCTAGCACCGATTCGATCTAGACAATCCGTGACCTCTTTGCAATCTTCGCACACTTAAATATGCGTCAATCAAGTTCGTCACTAGCTCAGCCTTTTCACGTAGCTTTTCGCACTAACGTCTTAAATCATTTGAGTAGTGTATAAATTTATACACTCCTTCTATGCTAAAGCACGTATTAACCGTCTCGTAGTCTCTATGTGATGATCAGTTACTATGCTCCTGCCTCTTGGATACTTTGCATTTCTTTGACTATTGATCTATAGGTCGCTCGAAGCTCATGGAGGTGTAGATGTACTTGGTTAACGTTATTGCATCTGTGAACAGGCAAAGCATTCTGCTGTCATGGCTAGGCAACACCAAACCAGATCAAAGAGATGTAGTACCAATCAATCATGAGATACCTGTCACGTTATTGGATGCCTCAATGACGAAACTCGGATTACCAATTAAAGACAAATCAAATGCTTAGGTAATTGTGGTTGATTGATTTGATATCCTCATTATCGGGCGAATCAAACCACACGAGGATGTAAGTCGCGGGGAACTTGGACCGCTTTATAAGGTTGAAGATCAACCACAAACTTCAAAAACAAAACTGCAACAACATCTCACCATGTCAACCAACAAGCCTATCCTCATCTCAGGTGCGGGCATCGCGTCCCTGTTACTCGCCCAGTCACTTCGCATTTCCAAGATTCCCTTCAAGATCTTTGAGCGCGACTCCTCGTTTGTTTTCCGTGCTCAGGGATACAGGCTACGTTTGTCAGCGGAAGGTCTCGACGCTATCGAGTCCGTTCTTGACAAGCCGACATGGGACCACTTCTGGGACAAGTGCGGCAAGACTGGTGGTGGAGGGTTTACCGCGTATAATGCAGTGACTGGCGAGCAGACCGAACATTCCATGCCTGAAGGACTGTCTTCGCGCGATGGGAAGGTCGTCGGCATTGCTCGTGGTGATATGCGCAAAACCTTTGCCGAAGGTTGTGAGGAACATATCGAGTGGTCTAAACGTGTCACGGGCTATGAATTGACTGATGACGGCGTACGAGCAATCTTTGACGATGGCACAAAATCTATCGAAGGCTCTCTGCTAGTCGGAGGTGAGGGTATCTACTCCAAGGTCGCAAAACAGGTCTCGGGTGGAAGGATCAAAGTCTACGATACAGGGGCTAGGGGTATACACGGCCAGGCACCAACTACAGCCTTCAAGGGGTTAGGCGAAGGAGTGTTTCGACTAGTGGATTCCACTCGACCTGAAGGCTCTCTCTTTATCATCACCAACGTTCGGAGCAAGGATATGGATGATCCAAACATTTCTTTCGGATGGACGATGGGCGGCTATCCGGGTGTTGTCCGGGCCCCCAACGAAGACTACACAATCATGGGCAAACAAGCTGCCGACATTGCCAAGTCATTGACCAAAGACTGGCACCCAAGATTCAAAGCTCTTGTGGATACAATGAACGAATCTGAAGCTGCCTTTTGGAAGATCACCTGCTCGGATCCAGCGGGCGTGCCAGAATGGCCAAATGAGCCTCGTGTGACAGTTATTGGAGATGCTGTTCATTCCATGACTCCTGCGGCAGGTATTGGCGCCAACACAGCTGTTCAGGACTCTGCACTGCTCGGCAAACTCTTGCGAGAGGCTGGAGGTTACAAGCCTGGAGTTACGGCTGAATATGAAAAGAGAATGAGGGTCTATGCAAGTAAGGCAGTTAACTTGAGCTACACAACTGCCCAGGACGGTTTTGGAATTCACATTGACCCAAAGACAAGTCAAGTAGTGTAGATTGATGAAAAGCTGAAGCATGTTGAATCTAGGCTATGAACTATTGATTGGAGCACCCTTTGAGTTGAATCCGAGACCATATTCTGCAAAACGAGCCCAGCGGGTATTATCTTTCTGCCGATAGATCCGAACGTAGAGCCATGAACAAGTGATGACGAGGATTGTCAGAGTGATGGAGATGCTGATATAGACATGCCAATTGGTGCTTCCTTTGAACTCGAACAGGTTCGTCGTCCACAGTGTCTAATTCATATCAATACCTAGGCCCGGAGCTGCTACAGTTTGGGTACCACTTACAGCAACAAGTGTAGAAGGCAGAAATAGAAGTGTCAAGATGGCGATTCCTTTGATGGTTCTACTGTCGTTGGCTTGAAGTTCCGCAATGGCCAAGTTGACTCTGCTGTCTTTCTGGGCAATCAGACTTGCAGACTACGAGGATAGACTCAAGTTAGTAACTAACTTCGAAGGCATGAGATATGAGTACGCATCTAGTACTAACCACATTGATCTGACTGGAAAGTCTTTCTTTTAGCTCTGTCACTCGATCTGACAAGGAGTCGAGACGATCAAGAATGTTGGTGAAAGAGTCGTTGAGTTCTGACAGTTGAGATCGTGATAGAGTCGAGAGTCCAAGTTCTTTACGTAGTTCTTCTGCCTCTTTGATGATTTCCAGAAATCGACGCCCGCATCTGAATGAAAAGGATATGACAGTACGGCTGTGACTTAACTCAATGTTGGTTGCATGCAGTTGTTTAAGAAGATTTTCGACAGTTGAGAGAGATTGCAGGTGATGCAATTTCAAGTAATGTACTCTCCAATCCGGGTGCACCATGTTTGTCGCCGTCTCTATCAACGAGACCTGGTTCCATGCTGTGGCTATCCAGCCTGTCCACCGCTCATAGCGGTTCTCGTAGACAAATGAAAGAAAGAAAAGGGGATGTAGCCGTAGCAGATGGATATTGGCCATGCACCGTGAGCGAATGTCATTGATATCCTGAGATTGACTTCCGGTCATAAAGATAAAGCAGTCTAAAGAGTCGAGATCGATTCTCATGGAGCAAGTCAGAGCAGTGCTGTTCTTGGGGCAACGAAATACGATATCTGAGCAGAAACAATCAGTTAGTCTGTCTGTCATACACACTATCCGACACAATATCTTCGGAAACTGACTAAGGTGACTGGGACTAGTATCGTCTCCATATTGAAGATACGTCGAGATGAATGGCAACCATGTTGTGAGCAGCTTTTGTGACTGAGGCTGACTAAACTTGGCCACCTCGACAATACGACTCAGAGTATCTAGACGGAGGTGCAAGGCTCGTCTTGCAGTTGCAGGGTCTCCGAAAGATGTTCTTTTTATCTGGGTTAGTACAGAGGATCCGTTGTCTGGACGAAAGCAGCTTTACATAAGAACGAATTTCCGAGATTTGTTGGACTCTTTGGCGTCCTCTTTGTCAGGTCGAGTCCAAAACGATTCCTACAATGACAAAACCTTAGATCCCCATGAAACATATATGACTCGTAGAGAAAAGTGAGTATACCAATTCAACGAGCCTTTTTCTGAGACAACTATCGCTCAGAATCTCATTTTGTAAGCCTAGGATGTTCATATCCCAGATCTGCGCAACAGTGTCACTAGTCGTGAATATGCCGTTTCGTAGCTTGATCTCATCGTGTAGATTGCCATCGTACTGGGCAGGTCGTCCGTCATAATTCACCTCCATCATTATGGATCTCAAATCGTAGTCAACTCAAAGATGAGAATCGGGCAAATTAGTTGTTTATCGGGAGACTTGATTGCGATGCTTTCGTCCTACAAGTAGGGAAAAGTCTCCATTTTCTATCTTCTGCGAAGGAAATGTGAATTCAGCTGATACCCTGGTCATCTGCACAAAACAACAACACAGCCTGGCTGGATATGCAGCCAACCGTGGGGGCAAATCATGGTCAGTCAATTGATTGGTGGTCCTATCATGCAACTACTCGTGCAGAAGTTGGTTGACCAAGGCGCAGTCGATGTAAAGTGCAATGCGACAATGAGGGGAGTAAGACAAGTCTGAATAAAATTGTAAAAAGGAAAAAAAAAAAAAAA
>JABFFC010000272.1:0-25302 GCA_013623535.1 Fusarium penzigii | reverse complement strand
GTTGTTTGAGTTGTTAGGTTAGTGATGCACCCTGGATGGATGAGATGGATTTAAGTTAATTAATAAATGAATGGATGGATGAGGATTGATGGTCAGGATGGGGATGGGATGGGTGCGCTTTGATTGCGAGGTTGCTGGTGTGTTCAAGGTTGCCCATGATAGACGTAGCATCTATTTATTACTAGTATTGTGAAGCTATTACAGTATTTGCTTACCTTTTAGTGCTTGTCTCTGGATTACCGACGGCGGACGCATAACGGTTTTTTGGTAACAGACCACCTGCTAAAAGATCAATGCAAGTAAGCTGCACTGTGCTTATTTACTTCTGTAACCACGAGCATGGGAAGCAATCAACAATCGCGGGTTTTCTGGGTGGGCGGGGTTGTACTGTAATAAACAGGTTCCTGGAATAACAGGACCCTTGAGTGCGTAGCAAAAAAATAAAAATAAAAATAAAAATTATACATTTAAAGGGTCTTTGTTTACGTGTGAGAGATTTCTAGATGCGCCGCCCAGCTGAACCGAACCTATTATTCTCAATTACAGTATAATGGAATCCAATGGACAAACTTGTTGGGCGTCTTCTAGCCAAAGCAAGTTTTGGGAGGGATTGCATCATTGGTTAAATAATGGGTTATCTTTGGCAATTAACTTCAAGGGACCGATAGAAGGAGAACGGACGGGAGTAGGCAAATAAATCCAGCTGAGCTCAGGTTGGCTCAGCTCAGTCAGAATTCAAAAGAAACGAATGATTGACGTCGAAGTAGATCATCAATTTAAAGATTGATCTTCTTATGAGAGTTCCTTTGTTTGACATCTTCGTCAGCTACAGCATTAACACAATATTCATGGCTACCCAACCCAGCTAACTACCTGTCGAGTAACATACAGTATAATTGCCTAAAAAGTCACTTTTTCAACGCTCAGAGCTACCACACACGCATACATTCCATGGTTTCTCGGGCCGTTGGCGCGATTTGACAGTGCGAGACCATCTCTTGGAAACATGGTGGTAGGACCAAAAAGCACGGTTGGAGGGAATGAGGACGGATAGCAGCACCCATATCAGGGTATTAGACTGGACCCCAAGGACGAGGATTCCACGACGATACTACCACCGTAAGATGCTTCGGTTTGCTTTTTATCCGGTAATGTTAGAGTTGCTCGATCTCTGGGGAACGGCGCAAATCGACGCCAATATATTTGCCACTGCAAACATGTCCCTCTGTTCGCATTAGTGGGATGGGGATAGGTATCAAACCATGAAACGCAGCCATTATTACTTTTCATCAACCCATTTCTCAGGACTGAGATGAATATTCTTACTAGGTACCTATATAAGGTAGGAAGGGAAAGGGGAACTCCCGAAAAACCAGGACAACATCTCACACTGTACCTCCTTGATATCACACTCTTCCTGAGTGTCGGTCGACTTCTAAAATTTCCACAAATCTTTTTACTGCTCCACAAACCAACAACGCATCTGCGCCATCTTTAACCAGCGTCCGTCAGATTGTCTCAGACAGTTTCTTTTAAAACCACGTCCCTTGGACGTAGATTAAATTGCCCATGCAGTTTGTGTACTGACTCGGCCAGAAGAGGGTGACAGCGGGGTAGTGGGTAGCAAGTTTCCAACACATGAGAACCAAGTAGGCCCGGGAATTCTGACCTACTCTGACAATTTTACGAACTTGACATCCTTCTACGAATCCATAAGCGCCTGTGAGAATTTGAACCCAGGCTGGATAAGTTTATGTGAAAGAGAGGGGGTGATCAGGGGAAAGGGTTAGGTCGGTGGAGTCGAGTGTAGGTTCAATTCCGATTGCAAGATTTCAGGGAGCGCAGTAAGACCCAGATGATCAAGGTTTCCGAAGCTGTCGATACTGGGATAATCTTGGTTATGGCTCCGCAATGGGAAGATTGGCCAGGTTCAAGTGCATGTACCTACTGTACGACTGCAAATTGAGAACAGGTAAGCAGGTAATCAAGGCAAGGTCACGGCAAATTAGCGACTGGACTGTCAGAATCACGGCACATACATACGTTATGCATCAAGGGTTGTGCATCGGTATTGGATACGGGAGACTGAAAGAGTTGTGCTTGGTGGATAAAATCCCATAAGCACCATATCTATACCAAATTCAGCAATAGTCTATCTACTTTGATTTGGCCAAAGCACCTCGAAACTTGGTCTCCCACGGCATCTCAACAGAGCAGATAAGATAACTGTTAACTGACTCGTTTCTTGGTTGATCCTATCCCATTGAAAGCAAATCACCTCATGTACATGTACTGTGCCACGGACAATACTGTGCGTTCAGTTGGGTGTGCTGATATGTAAACGACGTTAATGTTAATGCACGCTCTGTATTGGCATGATGGGTCTAACCAGGTTGAGGTTAGATCCCGCCTTCAATCATAAATCATTCCGGCATAAATGGATGGATGATAATTATTAACATTGTTCTCCAACATCCACGCCTCGGCATGTAACTTGTGAATATTCTCATTAACAAAGAATAACGACACCAAGAAAAAGTAGTTGTTAGACTCTTGGTTCTCTTTCTTCTCAACATTCAATCACAATGGCAAAATTGACCTTAACCCTGTGATGGCCATCTTAAACCACTAACCCACTAGTATGTACCCGCAAGTCTCCATCTACGCTTCTCTTCTCTCCCACAGTCTCTAGAACCAGCGCCGTCAGAACGTTGTTTCTCTGGTGTCCTTTTTTCTCCCCTCTCTCTCCTCATGTCGAATCACATTTTTCTGGACCTCACTGCAGCAGTATGGTGGGGCGGAACAGCAGGAACCGCAGCACCACGCACTAGTTGTGTAAGTAGAGTCTCAAGAGAAACGGTATTCCGAATATCGACGGTTCATGTCAAGAAGCGGCAGGCCATGATGATGATGGTGGTGGTGGTGGGTCGGCATCACATTCATACTCTCTAATTCTTTACTAAACATCTGCCCTCTTAAAACGAGTCAGAGTTCAACGGATATTTCCACCGCGATTCTAACAGTTGTCCCACTCTTTGCTTCGATCGGTCTCTACACACATGGCTGGTTGCACGAGATGCTGTCAAAAAGATCAAGCTTTTCCCTTGTATACCGTGTATGTTGGCATAACCCACACCAGTGCTACACTCTCGTCGACATCCACAAATGGCTCTTCTCATTGAAGTTCTCATAAAACTCTTCACCAGGATAGTTGGCAACGACCACCTCGTGTTGACTACTAATACTTATCACCAACCATTGAATTCATATTATTCCATTACTCTCCCCAGTCGCTTAACCCACTTTGGTGGCTCCTGCATGTATGAGACCGAGACATACATTGGTCCGGATAACCCAGGAGTGGTGCTGCGTACGTTTTATATTAAATTCCTGAATCATTAGACTCTTCATTAACGGTACGGACATGGAGTACTCTGAGTTAACTGATGAAGCGGTTCGTATCGCAGGCCAACTCAATAAGCTCATGCATCAGGCACAACAGAATCATTCCAAGCCTGCATTTCAACTATTGAAACAAATCAACCAATGATCAGAATGTCCAATATGCTGCAACACCGAACACTGTCGTTCAAAGCTGACACCTGTCTGCTATATTGATTGATGCATGGCCATCAAATCCACGTCTTGTGCTCCGTTCCTGTATTTCACCATCCATATTACCCCTTAGAAACTGCATCAGGCCCTTACAGGTTGCTCGTTAATGACTAGCACATCAAGTGATTTGTACACTTATTGTATACAGCTTCCTCCGTGCAACTAACATCTCTAGACCACACGAGATAGTTGCAGGAGGGTACGAAGGTGGCTTTGGTATGCTTTGTGGCTTGAGACGGTAACTTGGCTAAGCTTCTTGAATCAAAAGAACAAAGGGATTGTTCTTGGAGTCTCATTCTCAACTAGGTTGTGCTGGATCGATCAGTGGTTCCAGCTAAGATTTACGGCTCATATTGAGATTCTGACTGACTCCCATCATACCGAATTGTTGATATCATACATAACCATTCCACAGGAACTTTGTTGACTTGAAACACCGCGCAGGAGAACGAAAGATTTTAGAATTTTTTTTGTTTTTATCTGTGTGAGAAATAATATCAGGCTCAATTGGCATCAACCGCTGAATAAGCCACAATTGGTCTTGGCGAGTCTTTATAGCCTTTATAGAAGGAAAAAATATCCTGCGATAATTATTCGTTTTGGCAGGATACAAAAAGGCCTGTGTAAACATTGACAAAGTTTGTCTTTCGTGATACGAAAAAGGTTTATGTTGGAAATCATCTCAGTCACATGTTTTCCCCCGTGATCGACTGATCCTCAGTCCCTCATATCGTCTCCTTCTCGGAGACGCTTGTATCCTTCCTAACATGGACTAGCACCCGCGGGACAGCTTCGCGTAAATTCTAGTAGGCTCTGTCTGCTGCTGTCTGAGCTATGGCTCCACCATGGGCCTACCTGCCATACCGTACTAAGCGTACCGAGCATGCTGGCATAAGTGGCCTCGAACATCGTGGGGGAGGCCTGGAGAAACTTCCACCTCACCCTTAACTCTCTCCAAATTTATCTCCCATTAAATCTTCATCCATCTCCGAGCTCGTTGCCCTTCATCTGGCTTTCGATCTCTGGCTTCTCTGGTTGTTCCTTCTGGTTACTGGTTCCGCTGTCTGCAGGTTCTTGCATTATGTTCTAGAGACCTCAGACTTGCACATCATATCTGTCCATTGTCATTCCGAATCGGTCAACATCCTCTCCGGTTACAAACGCATTGCTTAGCCATTAACTCAGTATGTTCAGTCACATTACGCTTCCTGTTTTCCTTCCTGCTAACATTCTCAGTCAAATCGTTTCAATTTCTTCCAAAATCATCATGTCCGCTTCCACCGAACAGCAAGGCGAGCTTTCCGCCGCCCAGAAGCTTCTCCAGAAGCACGCTGAGGTCCCCCATACCGTCACCGTTGAGGATGCTCCTGATGAGGATCTTCCCATCCGTTCTTCCGCCGAAGCTTCGAGCTCTGCCGCCGAGACTGCTCCCGCTCCTAAGGCTCCCAAGCCAACTCAGCCCACCAAGTCTGCCCTCGATACTCAGTCCCATGAGCTGTTCCCCGAGCTTGGTGCTCCCAAGGGAAAGAGCACCAATGTTGCTCCCATCTGGGGTGCTAAGAACGCCAATGGAAAGGCAAGCGGTGCTGCCTCTGCTGGTGCATCTCGCTCTTCCACTCCTGCTTCTGGAGCTGGTACCCCTGGCAATGCCACTCCATCCATGTTCATTCCCGGACGAAACGTCGAGACAGTCACTCTGGACCCCCAGTATATCATGCCTCGAAACCAATTGAAGAGGCCTATCCCCGATATCATCAAGGACATCAACCGAAAGTCTCGTGCCACCATCTCCATGGCCAATTCTGCCAACGGTCGTTTCAAGTTTGATGCTTCTGGTCCTCAAGACGTTGCTCAACAGGCACTCAAGGACTTGGTCGCTCAGATCGGACTTCGAGTATGTTCCCCTTAAGCCAATTGACCTAGATTATGCTAACGTACATAGACTGCTATCAAAGTTCCCATCCCTCAGTCGGCCCGTGCTCACATTATCGGAAAGGGTGGTTCTATGATCAAGGCTCTTCAGGAGAAGACCGGTGCCAAGATTCAGCTCCCCAAGGTTGATGAGAACCAGCCTATCGATGAGGACGACGACGACGCTACCATCGATGTTACAATTGAGGGCAACGCCCTCTCTGCTGCCTCTGCCCGAGATGAGATCCTCAAGATTGCTGGCGAGCGTTCCTCCAATGTCCAGACCAAGGTCCGGGGTGTCCCTCCTGCCTTCTTCCCCTTTATTGCTGGCCCCAACAACTCTCTCGCTCAAGCTCTTGAGGCGAACAACGGAGTCCAGGTCCGAGTTCCTGCTTTCCAGGCCTACTCCTCTGCCCCTGCCCCTGTCTCTGCCCCTGGTAAGCGACCGGAGTTTGCTCCTGCTGGTGCCGACGAGAGTCACATTCAGCTTGCTGGTGACCGCGCCGCCGTTCAGAAGGCTCGCGCCGAGATTGAGCGTCAAGTCGCTGAGCTTCAAAGGCAGCTTGAGGCTGAGCAGCTTTCCATCCAGCGAGGCCGACATCAGTTCATTATCGGTGACCGTGGTGTTCCTACTGAACAGTTCTTTGCTGATACTGGCTGTGCTATCCTGCTGCCCACTGATGAAGATGATGATACCGTCACTATCGTCGGTCGCCCCGACCAGGTCCAGGCCGGTCTCGAGAAGGCTATGGATCTGGCCATGGGTATGCAAATGTCAAACCTTGATATTGCCCGATTCCACCGCAACGCCCCTGGTGGCGCCGCTAACCACGCTGGCAACGTCACTCGTTACCTTCGACAGCGTAGGGAGATCGAGCGCCTTGAGAAGCTCTACAACACTCACATCAACACCCCCTTCTCCCAGGGAGGTGCCCTTCCCTGGGAGCTGTACTCTCGTGAGGGAAAGAATGCCATCCGAGCTCAGTCTGAGATCACTGGCATCATCAATGGTCACCCTCCTGCTCGTATGGCCGCTGTTCCCATCGACCCCTTCTTCCACCAGCACCTCCGCAACGAGGTTACCCCACAAATCAAGTCAAACTATGGCGTCCACCTCGTCGTCCCTGATGCTTCTGAGGGTGACGTTCCTGTCCTTCTGGTTTACGAGGGCCCTGATTCTGCTGAGGAATCCTATCAACTCCCCCGAACAAAGCCCAGTGACTCGGACGTCAAGGCTTTCCAGCAAGGCCTTCGGGATGCTCAGCAGCATATTATTGATCTGATCAACAAGCAAGAGGCTATCAAGACCGAGAGTCTCGATGTGCCCCTCAAGTTCCATGAGAGACTCCGCCGTTTCATTAAGAAGGAACAGGAGAACCGATCTTCTAGCCAGATTCCTATCAGAGTCACCAAGGTTGGCACCACCGTGACTCTCCGTGGTCCTGCTTCTGCCGTCGATTCTTTGGCCGCCAAGGCCCGTGCTTTCGTCGAGCAGGAGAAGGAAGACGAGAAGGAGCGTGGTTTTACTTTGTCTTTTGATTTCCCCCAGAAATTTGCTAATCACCTGATCGGTAAGGGTGGTAGCCACATTCGGGAGCTCCGCGACCGATTCGATGTGGAGATCCAGGTTCAGGACGGAAAGGTCGAACTCAAGGGTCCCAAGGCTAAGGCTGAGGCTGCCCGGTCTCACATCCAGGGTATCGCTCGCAACCTTGCCGACGAGACTACCCACACTCTCAAGATTGATCCCAAGTACCACAGGGAGCTTATCGGATCCCAGGGCAGCCAGATCAACCGTCTGCAGACCCGCTACAAGGTCCACATCTTCTTCCCTCGATCTGCCAAGAATGCTACGGACGAGCAGTCCAACGCCGAGGAGTCTGCTGAGGCTGGCAAGCCCCGCCGACAGCAAGCTCCTGATGAGGTTATCATTCGAGGTCCCAAGAAGGGTGCGGATGAGGCTCGAGACGAGATCTTCTCTCTACACAAGTACCTCGAGGAGCACTCTGCCACTGCCACCGTTCCTGTCCAGCAGAAGCAGGTTGGCTCTCTTATTGGACAGGGTGGTGCTGCTCTTGACGAGCTTCGCCAGCTCACTGGTGCCAAGATTGATGTACCTGCTGATCGCGACACCGATATTGTGGAGATTCAGTTGAAGGGTACTGCTTCCCAGGTCGCTAAGGCCAAGAAGATTCTGGAAGAGAAGCGTGCTGTCTTTGACGACACTGTCGTCAAGACTCTTGATGTTGACAAGAAGTTCCACAAGGCTCTGATTGGTGCCAACGGTAAGCTCTTCTCTGCAGCAGTGAGGTGAGAACATTTAAGCTGACAATTTCTAGGTTCTAACCTCCGTGACATCGTTGTCAAGGCTGGTGGCTCCGATGACCGCCGCGAGCTGGCCCGTACCATCCAATTCCCCAAGCAGGATGCCGATGGCAACACCATCAAGATCGAGGGCCGAAACGATGTTGTTGAGAAGATCATTGCACGAATCCAGGAGATTGTTTCCGAGCGCGAAAACCAGGTCACCGAGGTTGTGGATGTCCCTATCGAGAACCACCGCTCTCTGATCGGCCGTGGCGGTGATGCTAAGCGTCAGCTTGAGTCCAAGTTCACCGTGTCTATCGACGTCCCCCGGCAGGGAGATGGCAAGACCGGTGTCAAGGTGTCTGGCCGCCCTGAGAACGTTGCTAAGGCCAAGGAGCACATCCTGTCTCTTATCAAGGAGCAGCAGGGTGAGACAATCCAGGTTCCTCGCAACCTGCACCACTCCATCTCCAACGGCGGCCAGTTCTTCCGCCAGCTTCGCAACAACCACCAGGTCACCGTCGACCACGCTGGGCAGCCCCTGCCTGCTAAGCCCGACTCGACCACTCGATCTAACGAGGGTGCTCTGCCCTTGATCACTGATGATGACGAGGCTGCTGCTGATGCACACTCGTGGAAGGTCATCCAGCTTGATAATGCTGAGACTGGAGACTTCCCTTGGGTGCTGCGCGGCTCCGCGGAGAACGTCGAGAAGGCCAAGGAGGCCATCTTCAAGGCTATTGAGCAGGCCAAGAAGAACGATGCTACTGGTTACCTCGTCCTCCCCGACCCTCGAACCTACCGTCACGTCATTGGACCCAATGGTTCCAAGGTCAACTCGATCCGCAAGCAGAGCAACTGCAAGATCCAGGTGCCACGTGATCAGGCCAAGGATGAGGCTATTGAGATCATCGGAACCAGGGACGGAGTTGAGCTGGCCAAGGACCTTATCCTTGCTGCTGTGCTCGAGGGTTCCAAGCCACGCGACTAAAGAGATGAACATGACAAAATGACCGACGAATTTTGACGTGATTTAAAGTAACGGAGCTTTGCAGGGGATAAAAATTTGCTGTAGCAAACCTATATATATTATATACTGTAATCAAAAAGATAATTTTACGTTTCATACATACAATGGAGTTCCTGAAGTTCAACTGTTCCAAGATATGCCTGAAATACCTACCTACCTAGCTGATATAGACAGGCAATATCACGTGCCAAGAATTAATGTAATTATCATCCCTGAGCTTTAATTACACCGCCTTCCCCAACTGAACTGACCTTCAGCTCAACTAATATCAACTGGCCCAACAGCTCCAAAAACCCATTGTGAGCAAATTCATGGTCGATTGCTATAATGGGATCTCAATTGGCCGCGCAGCCTGCGCCTTGGGATTCTGTGTCTCCCGAAGAACAGCTCTTTGTCCTGATCACAGGAGCCAATAGGTACGAAAAATAGGGGTCCAATCTACAGACGTGGGGGGAGGTCTAACACATCCATCGTATGTGCTAACTTGGAGGACTTTTCGACAGTGGTATCGGCCTCAGCATTGGCGAACGTTTAATAGACGAATTTCTCGCTTCTCGATCCCTAACCGCCCATCTCATCCTTATTCCTACCACCCGCTCCAAATCGAAATCTCTTCAGACCATCAGAACCCTCCGCGAGTACGCACAGCATGCTGCAAAGACGTCGACGGGGCTGCAGTCCCGCGTCGGGGATTCATACCGCTGGCAGGATACCGTTGCGCGTATACACGTCATAAGTCCCCAGCTTGACCTGTGTGATCTTCGCGGCGTCTATGCCTTTGCGGATAAGTTGGTCCATGGCGTCGTGGGCAACCCGGAAGGTCTGGAAGGGGAGTATCTGCGGCAGGTTAAGATCCCAAGAATCGATTCGGCGATCTTTAATGCTGCGTATGGCGGATGGTCGGGTGTTAATTGGTTCGGGGCTATCTGGGCGATCTTGACGCAGGGATTGCCTCAAGCTTTGACATGGCCCAACTTCAAGATGGCTCTGCCTACGTGCACACTAAATGATCGACAGGGGTACGGTTATGTGAGTCTTGATGTTCTTTCATTCTCATTTTGAAACCATGGTGCTAACAAATCATAGCCTCAGAAACCTCTCCTCGGCGAGGTCTTTACCGCCTGTCTATTCGGCCACTACATCCTCGCCCACGAACTTCTCCCCCTCCTCAGCCGTCGCTCCACCTCCGAAACACCTGGCCGCATTGTCTGGTCCAGCAGTCTCGAGGCCGTCCGCGACGTATTCGATATCAACGATTTCCAATGTTTCAAAGGCAAGGGTCCCTATGAGTCCACCAAGCGCCTCACAGATATCCTCTCCCTTACCGCCACCTTGCCCTCTACACAACCCTTCTCCGGACGATTCCTAACCTGCGACGATCCAACTGAATCGCAGGATAAGCCGGTTCACCCCCGTATGTATCTTACACATCCGGGCATCGTCGCCAGCACGCTCTTCCCGGTTCCCTGGTTTCTTATGTGGGCATATGGTCTTGCTTTGACCATCACCCGATGGCTCGGTTCACCATGGCATGCACCCAATGCCTACAGTGGCGCCAAATCCGCCACCTGGGTCACGCTCAGGGAGCAATCTGAACTTGACGAAGCTGATGCTGAGCGTATCAAGTGGGGTAGCAGTTGTAATCGTTGGCTTGAGTCGGATGTGAAGAAGACCGAGGTTGAGCAATGGGGCTGGGAGGGTAAGGTCGAGGATGCCGCGGCTTTGGAAGCCGACACTGCTGTTGGTGTTTTCAAAAAGACAGTTGGGCGTAAAAAGGGCAGCAAGGAGGCACGCAAGGAGGACATTGCTGAGTTTGAGGCTCTAGGAGCTGAGTGCTGGAAGAAGATGGAAGAGCTACGTCACGAATGGGAGAACATCCTGGGGGTCAAAAAGAATTAGACGTTTAAAACTAATAGAAGGCGATTTGGGTATATTGCGACAACGACAGACAGACAGACATGCTTTCAACCAGTATACCAGATAGAATTAGTCCTCCACCCTGGAGGTTGTGTTTTTGGTATCTACGTCTCTGCTGTAACGACAGCTTGTGGACGTTGCTCCTCATCAGACCGAATTCGACGAAGAGTGAGCTTGTCTTTGCGACCAAAGAGGCCAAGGGATAGTGGAAGGGGAACGACCGCGAGGGCAACAATGGCTTGGAATATGAGAGCTTTCTTCATATGCTTGGGAGGATTAGCATTGGGGCCCTCAATAAGTGCATCGCTGATGATGGTGAAGATGGCGCCGAGAAGTTGACCTCCAGCCCAAGCGATGGTCGAAGTGACTTCAGGGCTTAACGGATGACTGAGTTCGATGAGATACTCGAGAGCAACTGGAACGAGCGAGAACGATGAGGCGCCAAGAATAGCGAGGACAACATACGGCCCAGGTACGCTGCCAGTCTCAGGCATCCAGATGAAGATAAGGTAGCTGATGCCGATGATTGGGACCAGGAGCCTGATGGCAAACAAGAAGGTCTTTTTGCGATCGATGATCGGAGATGAGATGGCCGAGGCGATGAGACCAACGACAATGAGAACAGCACCTCCGATTCCGGCCTCGTCATCAGTAAACCCATACGGCGTGAGCATCTGGTTAAGGAGGGATGAGATCGAGTTGAAGAAACCGACGAAAATGGCAAATGGGATCAAAATCAACCAAAGTTCCAAAGATCGTGAAATGACCTTGAGTGATTCGTGTAGACTCAACTTGGGAGTCTCGGCTGAAGGTCCGACTGGTGAAGGAGGCTTGGCCGGGACGAAGAAAGCTGGCGCAGCACAGACAGTTGACTACACAATCAGTTACGTTCTATTGGGGAGCTTGAATCAACTTACAATGATGGAGACATAAAGAACCATGTTGGAGACATCGCCTGGCTTGCTCACCCATAGCGGGGTGATAAGCTGGCCCAGGGCCGCGCCAAAGGGATTGGCCAAGCTTGTCAGGGCAGTCGCAGCAACGCGGCCACGGTTGGTGAACCAAAGGTCAGAGTAACGAGTCGGGGCAGCAAGAATGAACGGTTGCGAAAACCCAATGATGATCTCGCCAGCCATCGCATAGGCAATCTTTCCACCACTGGATTTTGTCGAGCCTGCGTATCGAATCCAGTTACCGATGAGAATCAAAACAGCTGCCGTCATGAATGCCAGCTTGGGTCCACGATGAAGGATAGCAATGCTGATTGGAAAGACCGCTACAAAGGCGAGAAAGAAGGCAATGCTGATCCAGTTGATGGTAGACTCGGCAACATCGTAATATGCTGCAGCATTCGAGGCGACAGGAGCATAAGTCATCCACTGCCAAAAGTTAGTGTTGGTCAAGATATGGGCCAAGGAAGACGTGCATCCCACGAAACAATAACGTTCATGAGCGTGAGCTGAGCCAGTCCAAACCAACGGCGTTTGTAGGTGCGGTACTCGGTCGAGGCGCCTTGGTGAATGCTGGTTCTCTCTCCATCGCCTGAGCCACCACGTTCCTGGAGACTTAGATCACTCAGTCCAGTCTTCATCTTTCCGCGCCAGAGGCGGCCAACGCCGTCGCCGCTCATGGCTGGTATGAGTGAGGGTAGTCGTGAAGTTGGTGCTGGATTCTCGTTATCGTTGAGCATGTGTTGTTGACAGTACTGTATACTGGTGGATTCTCGTTAATAGGTGGGGGGGACTAAACGATCAGGGGTAAATCTGCGACGATCTGACAGCGCGAAAGGTGGAACACGATGATAGACGAGGGAGAGAAGGAAATGAAATGGAAGTCAAGTTCGGGGTTGAGACGAAGATTGAGCTACCAGCTTTGAGTGGCGAGCCAAAGATAGGGAGCAAGGGTGATTGGCAACCATGTGGTCGAGTCGACACTGACAGACAGTGACACGATACCAGTAGCACAAGAGTCGTTCTCATCAGAGGAAGTGGGAAAGAAACGGGAGAAAAAAGGGAAAGAAAAACAAGCATCAAGTAGAATGAAAATAAGAAACAGAAGATCAAATGAACTTCTTCTCGTGACTGACCTGGTTTCCAGATAGACCTCACCTCACCATCGACTCACTTACGATGCCCACTTGGAACTGAACAATCTCAAACTGAAGCGGGCGCTTTGCTACCCCCAGGTTATATATATTCCTGGTAACTCACTGTTGGCTGAAGACACACTACAGTACAGAACCATGTCGAGTAGGACAGGGGTCCTGATTGTGCCTCTCTCACAGAGCGGACACTTGCACCCTCGCTAACTCCTCGGCCGATCTTGCTGGAGCCCATTAAACGCACCGTGTCGTGTGCTTTTTTGTCAAAAGGCCGTTTCAGCTTTAACCTGTCCAGGGGTAGGATTTTATGCTGATAGAATCCTGCTTGTATGAGCAAGGACGTAAGTAGAAAAGAAGGATAATCATGATCATGATCATGGTGTGATGTTATGTGATGAAAATGAGGACAGCATTTAGACAATAGGCAGGCAGTACATGTAATGATTGAACACGTTGCTTGCTACTCTGTTTGTCAAGAAGGAAGTAGTGGCATTCTGCGAAACTCCTTCCCTGATTAGTATCCGAACATTCTAACGCCGAGGTTCCAATCTACGGTACTTCAGGTAGGGAGTCGCGCCGTCGCACAAACTTACACTTTTACGAACACCTCCTTCCATCGTGCGGCAGGTGCTCAGGCCAGCTTTGTGCTGCTAGGTACTTTGACACACCCTAATGCCACCTGCATCAACCAACCACAACCCTGACTTTCAGCCTTCATTCCCGTTTTGAATTCTTTTCTTGTCAGTCTGAAATCATGCGCCCTCCTCTATCTACCCTCTACCATGTCCAGCACCAGTATGGATTGCAGTGCACAGCATACACACACTCACGTTTGACCACCATTCATCCTGTCATTACGAAATGATGGTTGTTGGAACTCGCATGCGGGGAAAGCAAAAGAACCCAATTCAGGTTTTCCCCCCATCACCGGCTGCAACCACCCGGCTCACACAGAGCTTCTGCGGTTCTCGACTCGAATATCCTCAAGGCCTGGCTTTTCGACGCCTCCATCCCACATGGTGTATGCCTCCGTGCCGCATCTTTACATGGGGTAATTACTACTGATACAACATTGACAACAACAATAGTAGAATAGAACATGACCCGACTCGCTTCATGCCTAATGTGTCTGGCTGTACAAACACATATCAGTGGCTCACGGAAGTTGCCTCGAACATACCCGTTCAAAGTGGAACAAGATATTTTGCGACTATTATATCCTGAACGGCTATTCTAGCCTCGCACTCAAGAGTGTAGACCTGTGTGTTATCTCTGAGGTACCTGATCACCTCCACCTCCTCTGGATCCTGATCGTAGTTGGTGGTTAGTATCTGTTGCTTGGGAGAGCACCTGGGTGGCCACAGGAAGCAATAATTCTGTGTTCTATTGCCGCTTACATGTTATTGAATACCGCTTACTTTGCATTGGCATGTGTATGACCACGCTTGAATGCTATTTCGGTAATTTACGATAATGGTGAGTTAACTAACGGCAACTCACTTGCTATCATCCGTATCGAATCGAAACCTTAAGTGATCTACATGTGACAGTTTCCGGGATAACCCAGATGGATGATTAACAGCAATAAAGGTCTGACATAAGCAATAAGAATCTAGTTTGCGAAGACCCAAGCTTCAGTCTCAAGCATCACCGGACAACCACAACATGCAATAAGTGGCAGAAGAAATCTATTCAGGCATTGCAGCGTATGATACAGAGAGAGCCGTCACTCCGGACTAAGTCTAGGGCCGGCTTCGGCATCAAGAGACGAGCAGATCGTACAAGGTGTGTTTTCCAGGTATTCCGCAAAGGAAAGGCCGTTGTCCTATTCTTGGCAAAGACGGCTTTCGACGATTGCTCCGTCATCTCGTCGAAACAATATTGCGTTGGAGAAGAAACGTCGTGTTCGAGAAATTTACCTAAGCTTGGACCAGAGCTTGGGGGCAGCGCAGGCGGTAGCGCAGTGAGCCAGATGGAAGACTGAAATTGTTCGTCAGTAAGCATATCCCAAATTTGTTCCGCCATTATGTCGATTGAAGGAATCTGGCACGTACACTCCTCGACGCAGTCCTCCTTAGCTCCACCCTCGCTCTCCTGCTGCTGAACACGCTCAACACACTCGTCGAAGTGGTGCTTGGCGGGGGCACACTGAGGGGAGTTTTTGCATTCTGTAGTGATGATATGTTAGCATGTATCCAGTGGATAAAGGCCTCGATATCGGTCTCGTTCGAGAGTGGCGGTCGGTAAATGACGCTTCTGATGTTTCGGCTCCGATATCGAGGGTCAATGACATGACGGACCTTCTTCGAGGACCTCCTTGGGGTCAACGAGCTCCTCCTCATCATCTTCCTCCTCCTCCTCCTCCTCCTCATCCTCTTCCTCCTCCTCGGGCTCCTCAGAGCTCTCCTTGGTCTCAGCCTCGGGCTGCTCCTCCTACGCACAGTCAGTATCTAGTCATGCTCACGAGATGCTTTGGGCCCAATTCGTCATCGAATCGAGGCGCAATTGATGCGCCTTGAATGAGACGGAAAAAAACCTGCCCAAGCCTCTCCCAAAAAGACTCGTCCCGTACCTTGTCCTCAGCAGGAGCCTCGGCTTCGACGACGCTCCATGGCGTCACAGCCTCAACAATGTCCGTGAAAGCGTCCCAGATACCCATTGCGACAAGCGGAAATATACACGACGGCGATGATGGTTTCGATTGAGGTGTTGGTCCTGATCGTAAGAGGTCGGAAGCTCTCGGCCAAAAGCGTGAAATGAAAACTGATCGGGAATTGGCCCGTTACCATTGGCCCGTTCAACCGGACAAGTCACGAAATGACGCACGTGACTCTGTGGTCCAAGCGTCTTTGATTTTTTTCTCACTGGCAAAGCGAGCTTAGATAAGCACTGAAGCCCTCTATTAAACATGGAAACATACTCCTCATGATATGTTTAATATGAACACAAATGGACAACCCGACTTTTACGTCATATATATAAATATGTCGACGATGACGGCAGCTTCAATTGAGCAATGAAAACATAGGTTTATGCATGATTGACTACTCCATCGTAAAGAAACAAATCTTGTGCTGGTCGTGAGGTATATCTAAGACCTTGGCCATGGTCCAATGCGCGCTAATCATCCCGATCATCTGCCCCTCTTCCAATCTCGTCTCGAATATGATCTTCTAGCCGAATGCTCAACTGTTGTGCCTGCGCCTCATCATAGCCTGGTGGGGGTTCATCCGGCGCTCTCCTGCTGGCACCACTATCCGAACGACCAGGTCGTGTATCCAGCAATGAGGGCGCCGCAGCATTTGGTTGGTCGATCTGAGGCTCATAGGCCGGTAAAGGTTCGTCGGGAACATCAGCGCCTGGCCCCATCTCACGTCGCATCTCTTGAAATTGGAATAGACGCTCCCTCAACCGGATATAAGTCTCGTTAAAATCCATCATGCCTCCGTCTGAAAAGGTAAACTTGACCTCTATTCGAGGAATATCTGGAGGGATACCTCCCCCAGATACAGGAATACAATCTGACTTCCATACCCATCCCCACCACATGGATGATGAAGTAGTTGAGTCTTGAAACTTCAAGATGGGTGCGCTGAATGATTCGAACTTGGGTTCCTGAGTAGGTTTGATGGGAAGGTAAATAATCTGAAGTGCGATTGTTAATAGAGACTATGCGGAGGTGAGATACTACTTACTCTCTTATTCGTAAGAAACAATGTGCCCTTGTCGCTTTTTCGTTGAAAGGATGTACATCTTGATCTCAGCTCCTGGGGCACCGACAGGTCACATGAGATCCTTGATTCGAGTTTCATCAGGACGCGTTCATTGCCAAGCTTGACAAAACCGCCCTGGTTGAGCATAACCCAGCTGTCGGCATTGTCAGGATCAACAGGTCGAGAAGGAGGACGGCTCGTAATTAGATAGTCATGAGGGTTGTCCATTGTAGAGCGGGGTCCATGACTCCATGGGCCGAAGATGGCGGGGGGTTTGCTCACGGGCAGAGGCCGTGGCAGTGACTCGGATAAGAGTGCTGAAGACGAGTGAATGGCAAAAGGTCAAGTTAAAGGGCAGCAAGAAGTGCGGATGGTAGAGGTGACACGGGAACGGGTGAAACACGGGAATGGCAGGGTGACGGGGTGCGGGAAGGACGGGCACGGAGTCGGCGACGGGGTTTCGGTACGGTACGGAGGTGACAGGAGAGGGGGACACGAGAGGGGGTGGTGGTCAATGGCAAACCGGCCTTGATTCAGACACGATGCGGGGACAGAGAAACTCGAATGGATATAAGACAAGAAGAGAGGAAATAGCTTGAGGAAGAGGGAGAAGAGGTTCGCGAAAGAGGCTTACTTTATCGACATTGTCGTGGACAGGGTTCAAGCGACCCTAGCTTGTGGACGAATGGCTCCAGGCTCCGTACCGACAGGTCAAGGACGTGCAGGCAGCTTTAGTAGCTCCAAGATCTTGGAGCGTGTGGCTCTTGTGCGGCCCTCTTCGCTGGACCTTGTTCTTGTAGTGCGGCGCTGTGGTGGGGTGGGTCGAGTGGAAGAAGAGCTTGAAGTCCTGAGGGATGCCGATAGCGATACAGTAGGGGGCTGTCTGGACCGAAAGGATAATTGCTAGGGGCTCTTTGGCCAAGGCAGATGGCTGAAGTGTTCGCTCAAGGTCACTGTAGGTGGTTGTACCAAGCCAAGGCCAGACAAGTCAAAGACAAGACAGAGAAAAGTGAGCAAGGTGAAGAATGGAGAGATGGGGGGCAGCAAGGCGAGAGGCGAACAATGGGTAGGAAGACAGCGGGCGAAAGCGGATAGTGGCTGGTGGCTGATGTCTGAAGACTGGCTGACGGTCGATGATGGCTGAAAGCCGCAACCTAAGGTGGGGGAACGACGGTAGCTGTTGGGATGCGAGACGGCTACCTAGGTAGATTGCAAGGTACTGCCATTCACTGATCGCGCCAAGCGGACGGAGGTTCTGGTTGTTGCAGTTTAGCGACAGCGATTTTCCTGTGGTACTGTGGTGCAGAAGCAAAGGTCGTTGTTTGTTGGCTGCTCTCGGTAGGTTAGGTCGTCAGCCTCGATGGGTGATGATGTGATGTCGTAGGCAGTTTGCAGTTGTAGCGAGAGGGGGGGTTCCAACGGGTAGAATACGGACACGGTACGGCACGGCCTAGGGCGGATCTAGAGGACGCACGAGTCGAGGATCCTTGGGAACATCGTAGGGGTATGATGCTTTTTGGAGGGTGGAGGGATTCGTTCTATAACTGAACCAGGGGAGATACTAAGAAGCCGGCTTGTTGGCTTGCCCCTCCTCTCTCTTTCTCCTATGCTGGATATCGCAAAGAGAAGGGATGAAGAAGCATGGGTATCATCAGAGTTGGGATTTTTAAGTACCTCCACTGCTGTAAATTCTCTTTCCTTCCTCTCGGGTGCCAAGTTTGGTACCTAAGACAGGTGCAGGTGCAGGATGTCCAGAATGGGGCCCAGTAAGCTGGTTCACGTATGTACTTGCCGAGGTCGGTAGGCAGGTGCTTGTTAGGAAGGAAGATGCGACAAAAATTCAAAGTGAGGAATGATAGCGTAAAGTGTGGTAACTCGTCAAGTGTTACGTTTTCACTTGTCACCCAACCATTTGGTCAACCTGCGACGTTACGGTCGGATTTGAGTAGATGCTACCTCCTCCCAACTTACTTGCTATTATATGTCACAAAGACAATCTCAAATTGGCTACCGGTAATTCAATGGCGAGCTTCCTTGATCATACTAAATTATAGTTGACATTCCACAAACGTGCTTTCCCGATGGTTCTACTGCTAGCTGGCAAACTATAACACCACAGAACAGATGCTTGCTTACACGAATACGTCGACACTTCCAAGCTTCTCGGTACCTATAGAATCTAATCAAGCCTCCAGGCTTCAAGACCAACAGCCTGGCTAGTGGTAACAGGTGGTAAGGGTAACACTGCTGGGATACTTAAATGCTGGGATGCCCCTCCTGCGGTCCACATTTACCTGTCAGGAACTTTCTTGAATCAGGGCAAATACACCAACCTACGTTGGACATGAGAGTGGGTGTATACGATGTTGGTTTCTTGTTTATCACGTCTGGACGGTATATTAAACGTCTAGTAGGGTGCTGGCAATATGGACGGACAACAATGTCCACGAGAAGCGCTATGATCGCCCATCACAAACCATGTTTAAGCACGTCCATATCACTTCCATCCCTTTAATACGTGCTCAGCGTTATCGAACACGGGCGACTGTGACCCCTGTAAATTTGGGTCCGTTGATCCTCCACTCTTGACCTGGTAGGTCATCCGTTGCTATTGTATCAAAACGCCCAGGATGAAACAAACATGGTGATAGAGGTTTTTATAACCCTAACACCGGACATGGTACAGATGTTGTCAACTAACCAAAATCATCAATGCCTGACCAGGTAAGATTACGTAGCGGATCTTCAGGAATGACTCCAGTAGGATTCCTGAATCCCAAGCAGCTTTTGATCAGCGCAAGGTATCATATCTTAGTGCCTTGTTTGGGGGGTATAGTTTCGGGTACCCTGCACGCGACCTGAACCCAAGTGCAGAACTGCGATACAAGCCATTCACCAAAATGGCAACTGATGGAGATAACAGGACTGTGTTATTTGGAACATTTAAGGGATATCATCTTATAAAAAAAAAAAAAAAAAGGTGTGCAATTGGTAGAAATGGCATTTACTCAATATCCAGTGGACATGATGTAGGTACTGTACCTGAGTTTGGCTGCAGGGTAATCCGAGAGCCTCCATCATTCCGATCCTGTAAATCATGGCAAATAAACTTGAGCACTGCCTGGCAAGCTAGGCAGGCGAAGAAACGATGTAACGACAAGTTAGTTACTGATGGATGCTGCTTTCCTTCTTTTCGGTGTATTAAATTCCTTCCAATGGCTACTTACTAGGTACGCCTTCCATGCTTCTTCGTTCGCTTACAAGCAGGGGTCAACGCACAACTCTTGTTCTTTCCCCCACGAGAATATTTCAGTTCAGTTCAGTCTGGTTAAGGATACTCACCTTCATCCATGTGCTGCCAACATACAATATCGGCACTACTGATGTTTTGCGTGCGGACTATTCTTTCTCAGAATGCTCACATGTCTCAGTGCAACGCCATGACTCGAGCTGTCAGAGCATCAACAAGGACTAGCATCTTGAAAGCACAACAATAACCCTCGTTAGCTTTATTGACTCTTCTCTCAACTGCAGGTCGCTCCACATGAGTTCGTGCTAAGTTCCAGCTGCGACGTCCATCGATTGACCTAGTGCCTATTTTGCTACTGTACTGTAGTAGTACAAGAGGGAGGTTACATGCTGACTCCTCCAACCTGACCAGGCTATTCGGGTTGGATTCGGCTCCCACAGTTCTGTTCCCCACCGTCGGAGGACGAGGTGTCCAAGCACGTTATGGTTCGTGGATCCGAACCTGATTGGGCAGCTTCGGCATACTATCTTAGACTTCCCGGAATCATGGAGCTGGATCGGCTGTCCGGTGAATGCGGGCGGATGCGTCTACTAACCTACCAGACAAATATCCAGGTACCTCACATGCCAGTCAACCTTGACTCGGACAACCATGCTACTATTTACAACTTGTCTCCGTCAAATCATCACCCGTCCCCATCTTCACCGACTCTCCTGCGCATATTTTTCATCATCGGTAGCCATGGATTCGTTAGCCAGTGCCATAGCCGGATTACAGGAATACAACGCCTGTGACATCTCGGATGCACTTCTCAAGTTGAAAGTCCCCGGCGCCGGCTTCGTTCCCGACCTTAACCTGTACAGCTCTTCCCAATCAAGCCCTGATGCCCGCACCATTGCTCCGGTCTCGACGGTGCTGTTTGCACCCAAGGGTCAGGAGCTCGCTGAGCCGCCCAACATCCCAAAAGATGTCCACTGGTCAGATCTGACGGTACCGGGAACTATTGTGTTACTGAAACAGCCTGAGGGCCAGAACAATGCTGTTTGTGGAGGCATCATGGCAGCTCGCATGAAAGTATGCCAAGCGAAAGGTATTGTAGTGGCTGGAAGAGCCAGGGATATCGGAGAACTCAAGGCTACCGGCCTTCCTGTAAGTGCAGCCCCATGGCATGTCATTCTTATCCTGGAAAACTCTAAGACTCCCTCAGATTTGGGCTCGTGGACTGTCAACTGTTGGAGTCAGCGCTGGTAGCGTGCCCTGGGCCGTTCAAGTGCCCTTGGATATTAATGGAACCCTTGTCTCTCCAGGCGACTTGATCGTTAGCGATCCAATCAACGGAGTGGTAGTCATCCCTAACGGCAAGATTTCCGCTGTGCTCGAGCTGCTGCCCAAGCTTACATCGGCTGATGAAAAGGTGAAAGAGGATGTCCTCAAAGGCATGTCAGTGTACGAGGCATTCAAACTGCATCGAAGCAATCTGTAAACGGTATCAGTGGTTACGTTTGACGATAGCCCGAGGGTCACGATTGGGGACGCCAATAGCGAAACTGTACAGTCAACCTCACAGATGGTGTCACTTGAACTGATGGCTGGTCTCAAATTTGTTCATCAATTCATTAACAATCATAGACAACAGAACGCCGATCCAACAATGAAAAATCCGTGATCCCTACAATATGCATACTGGAAAGCAAACTCGACATGGCTCCGATGCCACACAACTCATCCAAGCCATTCATCAGTCTTTGGCGTAGTTGGCTTGTCCAAACCAAAGTCGAGCTTTGGTATCTCGATCTTGGGGGCCGGCTCGGGCTTCTTTTTCTGACCTCCACCCACCTTCTTGGGCGAGGCACGAGTGTCAGGTGGTGGACCATACCTGACGTCCTTGACATCCCATTTGTCCTCTGCAGCTGCCGCAACCCACGTACGGAGGCCATCGTGCACGCTGCCATAGAATTTTTCCTTGCAAAGGCGTAGGCTACCGCCTAAGCATCGTTCCCAGCCTGAGATTCGGAACTCAGCTCGGAGAGTGTTACGCTCGAGCTGAGTGGGCGCGCAGGCCAGGATTGCGTTGAGGAGATCCAGATGCGAGGCTAGGTAGTTGGTAGCATCCCACTCTACTCCACCAACATAGGGAGCCGCGGGGACCGGTGGGCGCTCCTGAGGAAAGTGTCGTTGCATGTACGAGTACTCAGAAGAGTTCTCCACAGCGCCTTCAGCTGGGAGAGATACGACGTTGACGTTATGCAGGAAGATCCAGAAGACTTCCTTGGTCACACTGACGATCTCCTTGCACCAGACGCGATAAGGCCTCTGCCGTCTCATTTCGAGCACAAATGGCAACGATCGCTCGACCTCCTCAACATCTGGGTCTCGGAGGTGAGCCAGGACAGCCTTGGCCCTGTTGATGCGCTCAGCAGGGCTTGCGGATTCGATATAGGTAAAGAGAAGGGATATGATGATGGCGCGAGTGGTGAACTCGCTGGGACCCTTCTTTTCGGGATCGAAGAGCATGTTGAGAAGCTTGGGAAACAGGTCTCCCTGAATAGTGTGTATATACTGCATGGCACGAGCAGTTGTGGAAAGTGCCTTGAGGCAGAGAAGATTCTCGTGCAAAAGCGCATCCTCATGCTCCTCCCTATCAGATGTTAGTCGCGGGAAGATGGCATCATAGCATACAACTCACCTCCACTCAACATTCATGATGCGGTTGAGAAGATCAACAATTTCCTTCATACCACCCTGTTGGATGAATTCCTCGATCCATGCTACGGTTTCGTTTCGCAGAAGCAGGCGAAGCTTGTGAATCTTGCCAACCTCGACAAGCTCGGGTTTCTGAATTTTTCTCATGTAAGCAACATAGTCAGCAGGCCCTTGCTGGATTTTGATCTTGGACAAGAGCCCAGAGCTTGATGATGCGCTTGATCCCGAGGCCTTCTCGCTGGCGATGCTATCGGTCGATTTACTTCGGAAATGCCGGCCCAGGGTTCCCTCGCGGGACTTTTTGGTGGGTGAGCTTGGCTCTTTTTGTTCTTTTCGACCCCTTGAAAGTGTGAAACTCTTTCCGCGGGATCGCTTCGTCTTTTCATCAGTTGCAACAGATGCCGTGGGTGCTTCAGCACTGTGTCGGCTATCGGTAGACCCGGGTCGTTCGGTTCGAGCAGCAGCCATTTCAGCCCAGTCCTGGCGAATAAATTCCATCTTGATGGTGTCGTTCAGGTTTCTCATCTTGTACCTCTGGTTCTCGGGAATGTTTCGGCGATCCAGCATAGCCTCGAGGTGTCTGTCGATATCCTTAGGGTCGAGCGTCTCTGATGTGGTCACAGCAGTTGTGGACTTGGACCGGCCGTGACTGATGGTGGTGAAGGCATTCATGACTCTGCCGCGAGCTGTTTTGGTGGCAGGCTTACGGTCACCAACTGACTCCTTGGAGGACTTTCGAGGATCCTCGCAAAACCGAAATTTGGAAGGCGATGGTAGAGGATCGGGGTTGGTGTGATGCATGGGATGAAACGACTTTGGTCTCTCCTTGACAGCCGGGCGCGAGTTCATGTAGGTGTCTTGCTGGCTTGGCGTCCTGCCATCGATGCTTGTTCGGCCGGTCCTGGTCTCCTGCTGGGGAGGGTTGGAAGCAAATTGGGCGTAGATGGGGGTTGGTGCAGGCTCTTCCGGGGTTCTGTTTTCCTTGTCTCTGGATGAGTTTACGTCGTCATCAGAGAGGAATCTCTGCAGATTCTTGAGTGACTTGGGTCGCAGTAGTCCAGCTAGATTGGTCCCAGACTTTGACTTGGTAGGCTTAGTTGGTGAGACCTCGCGAGACTTGATCTTTGCAAAGTCCTTCCCCGAGGAGATGACGGTGGTGTTTCCAAAGATGTTCTTGACTGGGGATCGTGATCGTCCTCGATCACTGCGTTCATCCTGGGTTGGTCGGGGAAAACGTGGAGCGTCCTGCTGGTTGTGCTGCAGCTCAGACAGAGGGTTCGGTTGATCAAAGTAGGCCGTGTTGTGAGTCGGAGAGGGATGTCTATCAAATGGGCTCTGTGGCTCATCCCTAGGTCGTTGATGGCTAAAAGATTCAATAAAGGACGACTTGGGGCGAGGACGGCGGCCTGGATTGAAGTCCATCTTTGGAGTGGAACCTGGTGTTTTCTGTTACATGAACATGAATATGAACAGAAAAATGAACTGAAAGGATTGAGAGGATGGGTGGAAGTGCTGAGTGTTGATGGGGAAACACAGGCGTGCAAGATCAAGCGAAGGTAAATGATGGAGAAAAAAATATGAAGCAGAAGAAGAAGAATGAGAAGGAGGCAAAGGAGATTGATAGGTTGAGTGGAGGATAGGCAAAGACTTTTGGATTTCAAAGTCTTGCTCAAGCCATGAATAACTTGCAAGTTCAAGACGGTCGGTCAAGGTGGGTTTGTTTTGTCGCGTTGCCGTGGGGACGACCGGCTACGATTATGACATGGGTAAGGTTGGATCAGGTTCAATGCTCAATCATGTTCAAGCGGGGGAGCTATGCCGAATTGGTGATGGGAGGAACATGGCAACGGGAGGACCGAAGCCAGATTGATTATTTCAAGGTGATCAAATAAAAGCCTTGGGTTATTTGACTTCTTTTTTTTCTTTTCCTCTCGTTGGAATTGACTAAGCTTGGTTGCCATGATAAGTTAAGTCTAAATATTTACTTGGCGTTGAAGGTGCGTCGTGTCCATCGTGGTTTTTGTTCTCACATGTTTTTAGATCCCGATCTTTGATGTAACCTAGAAGGAAATCATAGCAAGATTTCTAAGACGAAGGATAGTTATCGGGCGATATCACAGTTGTGATTCTATACAAGAGCATTCATCTACGGGCTATTAAACGAGCAACATGTGCTGATCAACGTGTTGCTTCTTTTCTTTTTCCTATCATTCTGTGTCGATACTTTTTTTCATGTCTCACCAATGTAGCAACGTTGATAATTGTTTCTTATTGCAATCATGGTTTAATGAGGGTAGTCGGAAATAGAGTATGTTGAAAGCGAGGCATTGGTATAATTGTTGACTTGTTAATCAAGTCAGTTTTTGTTTTATTCTAGAAGCAATTGGCACAAGTACGTTAGAATAGATATCATGAGTGTCTTATGTTTTGCTCGGATCCAATTGAGATAATCACCGGCGCGTTATGGACTATTCAAATGTGTATGACAAGAAAAAAGAAAAGAAGAAAGGTACAATAGACGGTAGAAGTAGTACTGTTTGAAATATTGCCTTAGCCCTTCGTTAATTCCCGTGTACAATTGCCATGACTTCTAATCCTCTCTGTAAAACAAATTATCCACGAACCCGTCATCTGCCGCCAATTGTTACCGATCCCGCTTAACTACCTACGACAGCGACTTTTTCTTCTCAACCCCACATTCTCATGACCCCAGTATTTCCCATCTTCCTCCTCCTCCCCCCTCATCATTCTTCCC
>JABFFC010000271.1:0-136743 GCA_013623535.1 Fusarium penzigii | reverse complement strand
TCCAATGACACTGCCCCCTTTGTGCAAAACTCAAACACCTCTGAACTTCGATATGCGGGGAAGAAATACATCAAGATCGCCCGTAGACTAGGTGGCATTGGCTCGATACTATGGCTTCCCCTTGATGTACCCTCGTCCACGTTAGTCTCCTCCCCCTCCCTCCTCCCTCCCTCCCCTCCCTGCTCTAAGCTTGCATGTAACGAAACAAAACAAAGTACTGACTAGCTCAGGTACGAGCGCTACCTTAACATGGATGACGAGGAAGCTTTCATACACCTCAATGCCGTCGGCTCCGAAGCACGCAACCATGACCAATTATTACAACGCATCATCTCCGCTCAACTAAACGGTCAGTCTTTTAGGTCGCTTACCATGCAATGCCAACGCTGACTGGTTCAGATCCTGCACTTGTACTCTCACACCGAAATCTGTTTTTGGAATACGGTGACCTGTTTCCCAAGTCAGACAGGGTTCTCCTACTCATCTCTGCCCTTGGCGGTTCCCAGATCCCTGTTGATTTACTAAAAAGTGTACGCCAACCTCGGAAACAATGGACTGCTGCTGGCGAGATACAGAGCATCAAAGCTATAGAATATGGAATTCCCTCTACCTTTGTCAACTTGCTGTCGGATGACAACTGTCTTTCTGAGGTGGGTTTACGTCCAGAGGTTTCTGAGACGATACTTGAAGATGGCACTACTACTTGGTCCATTCACCAAGATCTGCTGCCATCCCTAAGCAGAGGGCTGTCCACAGAGACAGAAGATAGCATAGCGGCCACTGCTCTCAAGCTAATATGCTTTGCTTGCCCTCTTGTTTACGAAGGCAAGACCAACTGGTACGTCTCTCTTGTCTACCGTTATCTGATTACACTCACTAAGCATTGACAGGCCTGTACATATGAAAAAGGCCAGCTGGGAGTTACTCATCAACGCCATCGATGAGAAAAAGGTCCCCCTCTACCTCAAAACAAACGTAATCGATGCCCTTTTATTCTTTACAGAACGAGACTCCTTCGCCATTCGTAGCATGGCTATCGAACGAGCGAGAGCTCACTTGCGCAAATCCATGTCCTTCTACTATCACGCTTCCATCACGCTTTTCGAGAGCATCGTACACCGTCTCAACGGCCACCTCGACAAATCCGACGCCAAGATTCAAGAATTCATGGCCCAGAATCACCAAACCACCACTCACTGCGACAATGCCCTCAAGGGTCGGTTGCACATTTCTCATCTTGAGAACAAGGTTCAACGATACGATACCGATGTCGCTTCCTCCATGTATGTATGGAAAGGCATACAGCCACTTTCAATATTCGAGATTGAAGTCACACGTAGACTTCAAGGTCTAGCCGCCAAGTTCTTCCACTCTGTTGGCGACTTTCAATCCGCCCGAGCCTCATTGGAACAGCACCTCTGGCTCGGGTCGACACAACCAATCCGACAAAATACCCGTCTATTAATCATCAGTCGACTTGCAGAGATACATTGTGAGCTACAAGAATACCAGGAAGCACTTGACCTTTTGCAGCCGGAAATAGATGGTATTGTCGAAGCGCAAAGGAAGAGTCGACCGTCTCGACGTCTCAACCTGGTCAGCGTGGATGCATTCATTGGTCTCGGTAGGATGGATGAAGCAGAGTCAAGACTGCAGCGACTAGCCGAGATCGAACCTCCACAGCTGGACGACATCAATGACCAGATGTTACACATGCGAAGGCTCATACTCGCTGCCCGTTGCGCCCATGAACAGCTCGACTTCACCAAAGCCCTGCGACTGTGGACACACACCCTCGAAACGATGGAGCAACTGTCAACGTTCAGGACCCGACACAAGTGGACAGCCTCTGTGCTGTATCTATCCATGGCTCATGCGCAATTGGCTCTGGGGGATGTCGAGGCGGGTAAACAATCATGGAATACAGCAGTGGATATATCAAGGACGGAGAGGTACGAATTTGTTATACCGGTGCTGGCGACAGGCTGGTTAAAGAAGATCGTGGGAAGCATCCACGGTGAGCAGGGGTGGCCTTTTAGGATGATGTTACCGGGGGGTAGTCCGGATATTGTCTGGTTGTAAATGGTTTGTCTTTTGTCAAGTAATTACACGAAGTCATGACTCGGATAGATGAGGTGTTGTGGTTTTGATTGAATTAAGGGTAATTATCGTTAATCATTACATGAAATTGACTTGTAGTCCAGCATTCTTGACATCCTCCCTATATGTATTACTGGTATACCCCCCTGCAGCATCTTGCCATCCACGGTATCAAACAACTCCTCCAAACGTGGTATCAAATATGTTTGTATGTTTCTGTATGATATGTTGTGGCTTTAAACCATGTGCTCTGGAGCGTGAGTGCCAACAGGTCGTCGAGGGATCTGTTCGCCGTTCACGGCACCGTGACCATTGACGTCTCCGTAACCGTTAGTGGCCGAGTGACCATTCATGTGGCCGTTGGTGAATCCGTCATGGTGACCGTTGGCATAGCCATTGCTGTGTCCGTTCATGTGTCCGTGACCGTGGCCGTGACCATTCATGTGACCATGGCCCTTGCCTCCGGTCATACCGCCATAGTCGCCCCAGCCAGCCTTTCGGGTAAAGACAGCGTCGGCCAGATCCATGTTGTGACCAGTGTAGTCGAAGGGAGCAAGTCGGTTGAGAGGGATGTGGTTGTATCGGAAATCCCAGACAGCAGCATAGGTCATTCTGTAGGAAGAGTAGGCCATCATGGTACCGATGATAGCGCCGGCAACAACATCGTACCAGTTGTGGTACTTGTCGATAGTAAGAGCACCGCCGATGAGAACAGCTCCGAGAACAGGCATGTAGAGGACGATGAGCTTCCACATGGCGGGGTGGTAGTTGGAAAAGACCTTGAGCTTGGCGTTGAGGTAGAAGTAGAGGTAGATGAAGCCGGCGAAAGCAGCAGTGGTGTGTCCACTAGGCATGGCCTCGAGAGCATCGTTGATCTGCTTCTGGTCTCCGGTGCAGATATCAGGAGTGAAGAAGAGCTGCTTGAAGCCAGCCTCGTTGTAGCCCTCACCGTCGGACAAGCTCACATTAGGCTGGCAGACAGTAAGGAAATGAGGTCGCAGTCCACCAATCAGCCACTTGATAAAGACCTGGAACACGGCTGCGGTGATAAGAGAGTAGAGAATTCCGATGACGGCGTTGTTGACATCCCAGAAGGAGCGGACGCGAATCTGCATGCACAGAACGACAAAGATGGGGATGATACTGGCGAGGAAAGCAGCAAGCCAGATGGGGATGATTTCGCCTCGGAGAGGGTATGCGAACTGGGGGTAGACAACTTCACCATCCTGGAAAGTGATGGGGAAGGATCTCGCAGGGGCGGGTTTGGCGTAGTAGACCTGTGGATGTTGTTAGTATACTGAGACCCCAGAATAGACATCGGGAGAAAGAAAGGGACTTACACCAAGACCAACTGCACCCATAATGGCCATGGTGACCAGGTCCAACCATGTATGCTTCAGCCATTGACCAAAAGTAGGCCGGGTATGCATGGCATATGCCTCTGCCTCTACATGGCGAGATGAACGGTTTCGTCCAAAGAAACCCTTTTTCTCTCTAGGCTGAGTAGCCTCTGACCTTTTACCGAAGATGGGCATGTTGGTGGGTGTCTTGATGCCAGCAATGTGAGCGAGGCGACGGGAATAGAGAGGTCAAGGGGCTTTGGATGGATGGACTGTTTAGAATTGTTGATTGCTGGAGAGAATTTGGAAATTGGCATTCGATGGGAATAATAAACATGCTTATAAGTAAAGTTTGGTCGTATGCTTCAAGATGGTCAATATCTTGTTCTTGACTGTGACCTTATTTTTTGACGTCACCCCATTTTCATGACAACAAAATCATCATAACTGCTAAGCTTCACCCACAAGGCAAGATTAACATTATTTCTTCTGGTTCCATCTTTTTTCTCCCCTGTCAAATCTTGAAACGCCCAGCATAAGGAGAAGCCGTTTTTGCCGATAAAAGGTCGTTGTCAACTTGGAGGACAATCTCGCGTCATAGAATCAGGGATTTTCAGTGACCATGAAGTAAAGTCCCGGCAGAGAGATGCCGAGTTCACCAATGAGATATCTTGGCGGCTGGATTGGGGTAAAAGGGAGAGAAAAGATGATTGATTGGTTGTTCCAGGGGTTGTACGTGGGGTGAGAATCTGGCTGATGATGTAAGTAGTTGGTGGTGAATATGAATGTCCAATGGTGATTAAAGAGAAATCAAGCCGTTGCAAGGGAATAAGGTGGATATTGCTTGATAGTCCAACGATTAGCATTCTTGGCTGCAGCATTTGATGCGAAGAGGGAAAAAACAAGGTGATATCTGTGTTGTGAAGCGAATATTCTGGTGAATTCTCGGATTCATGTGGCTAGAATGACGCACTGCCACAGCTTTGAGCCACACATCATTAGACAGAGGAGAGCAGACATGATTCATTCAACAAAGGAGATTAAGCCAAGAGTGATATTCGGCGGTAAGAGGTTTGCTTACGCGTACGTGTTGTCGCTACTCTGACGCATTCATTCACTCAGAATCATGACGATGTTCTCCTGATTCAACTCACTCATGCGCTGTACATACTAGTCCATGTCGTCAGCCACAACGCCACAACCCATGATCAAGCCACAAGGCAATGGAAATAATCCGGATACTAACTGAGCTTCAGAAACCTCACACGGCATTGAGATCAATCATGATGTTTTCTGTGTTCCTGTAATTTATTCCTCATCATTGAGCACCCCTGATCTTTGATGAACTTTTCGGTATGTGGGGTGACAGTTTCTGCAGTTGAAAAGTGTTAGGCATACGTCACAAGACATCAAAGTCCCGTGTTTGATCTAAAAGATGAAGGTCTCCATCTTCTCCACCGTATCAACCAAGATTAATTCACAAGAAATGCTTAAACGGCACAAGACATGATAGTGTTTTATCTTGGCTTTTTGCTACCATAAACTAGACCTCTATTCCTACATGTCTGGGCAAACATTTGTGACGACAATTGTGGTCCATCTTCACTGACACAGTCCATCGTGATACGATGTCGATCCTTTCTCCTCAATACAAGCGTGTAGAACTTGTGATGCAAAGTCGAATTGTGTGTACTAGTTTACAGACGCTACCCTAGACATGTCTGATGAGATCTGCCGGGTGTGTATTTTCAATACTCTGAGGGCAACGATGTTTGCCATCTTAGCATGTCCAGCTGGATCTAAGTAGATGGTTCGCTATTGTCTTTATTCAGAATCAAGCATTACTTGCGTATGTCCAACATGCCCTTATTTTCGTGAATTTCTTCGGCGTGTCACTCCTCACTCCTGGACACACTACTCTCTATACACTTCTCTTTGACTAATAGCATCGACATTCATTTCTTGTGTCTTGTGTACTTACATTACACACCAAGGCATGCCAAGTAACAAATACCCGAGCAGCCCTTGGCAAGCAGGGGTCCCCGCCAATGACCATCTTATACTTATCTTGTCGTGGCTAAGGATATCATGATAACTGCTTCACGTCATTCAAGTAAATAATTGACCGACTTTGAACATGTGAAATCACTGTGGTGTCCAATATTACCAGGGGCCAACCTTTGTCGCTTGCCGAAAAGACCTGGCTCAGAGTCGGTATTCACTTGATGTAGATCTTCCCATTGCCCCATGAGAAGTTTCTGATAAAGGGGATGAGGTCAAAGAGATGAACATGGCGTCGAGGCACAATATTCTTACAAGGGATACACAATATCGACATCGTGGTTGTACAACCGAAAGTATTGTCTTCTGAATCGGATACCTGTCTCTTGTAAGAAGTATCTTTCATCGCATGAATGTATCTCGTGTGGTCATATATCTGCCACTCATCCACTAAAGGTAAAAGCAACTCCTTACCCTGGATGTTCCTGTACGACTGTGATGGCTAACATCGGGTTTCCACGCACATCACAAGAATTCAATTGGGTCACCACAAGACGTCTCGAAAAGGGTCGATGGCGTTCTGGATTCACCGTAAGATTGTCCTGGTGACACCCGATCTATCCAATACAAACATCAATACAGACATTTACCCCTTTTTCTGAGATTGACAACGTCAGATAAAAATAGACTAACGATGCATCCACACTGATGGTGATGGCACAACGCCCACGTCACACCAAACAACCGCACTGTTTTCCCATCCACAACTATTACACCAAATTTCTACACCATCCATAGACGGAAATTGTGGCTTCTCGTATTGCTGAGTGCTGCACTCGTTCTATCAGGGACCCTGCACAAAGATACATCCAAAAACTCAGTTTATTTACAAGCCTCAGTAGAAGCATAACAATAACTATTTTAGGATTTGGATTCATTCTACAAACATCTTCCGTTTGCTCGCGGAAACCTCATCTCATGCATGCTCACCTCAAAGTCCCATGAGGTCTCTAGACCCTTCGCTCTTATTGCGTTGTGGAAGCTGGTTGGATGGATGTAACAGGGTCGCATGTCCGACTTTATACTTTCTTCGATGAGATTCCGGGCGTAGAATAATACTTCCACTCTATTGAATTGAGTCTTGCCTCATAAGTGCGAACACTGTTGATGATGTGGTGGCCGTGCATTTCAATTTGAAATTTCTCCCGATTAGAGTCGTCGCTGATAACTGAATTGGTGTCACAGATTCTGAACAGGTGCTCCGCAAACATTCATTTAAGATTAAAGTATCGAACAATGATGAGATGCCAGGTCGGAAGTGACCGTTTTGTTTGTTTTGATGTTCCTAGTGAGTTATTTGGGCCAGGGGCTCTCAAGCATAACACTAGTTACCAACTTCAAGTACCGCGGACGATGTACATAGCCAGTAACGCCGTAATGATAGCGCTGATATCAATTCGTTTAATTTACAATTAAAATTTAAATCAAGAAAGAGAACATGTTCGATGTAACCTCTATTAATCACCTCTACTGAGTATCAAGTAGCAGAGTGGCGACTGACCTGCTAAGTAAGGGGCTGACCTAGATATTTATATCTCTCGTATCGTACAAGTCAAATCCAGACTATGTCTCTCCCGCTTCTAGAGGCAAAAGCACGTCAAATAAGGCTTTGGCTAACCAGTTAAAGCAGGGCCACAGATTCTGACACCAACTGTCACCATGATGTCGTGATCACACACCACCACCAACTCCCACGCTCAATTGCGCCTCGAGAACATAGGGATTGGCTAAATTCTACTCGAAATACAGCTGCCGTCTCCAATGACAGCGGGTCAAGCCAGAGATCTGCCATACGTGCGGTGCAGACTTGCCTGCAAGAGGGAAAGACCTAGAGATATGAGCCCCCCTTATCAACCAGCACAAGATGCATTCTCGAAGTCAAGTGTCATCATGTAGGTTTATGCCACCCGTTGTTCAGGACGTGGCGAGAAGCGTATCGAGAAGATACGAAGTGAGGGTGTCTCGATTTTGACACAAGCCGTTCTCTGTCAATATCGATAGATTCAAGCCATGCCGACAAGTGAAGGCAGTGGGAGGTCAGTAGCATTATTCTGAGGACGACGGCGCATTTAATGCTGGAGAGTTGACGAGTGTCGGTGGGATGTGCGTGTTCGCTGTTCTTTAAACTCCACTTTTGGACGGCACTTGTGTTTAGTATTTGTCTCAGCACGCCGAGGGAGTGATTGAACTGATGGCATCGCCAGTATATTCTTGACACCCAAAATGAAATGAGAGTATTTGTAGAAAGGCCGAGGAGATTAGCTGAGGTTGGCGTACAGATTACAATCTTATTAGGTTGGTCGTTGGGCAACAATGACTGGCGACGCTTGACCCGACATCACCACTCACTATCATTGGAGTCTGCATCATCCACTACGCCGCCACTGCCCCCCGACAAAGCTTGCACCGCATTGTTCCTGCATTGCAAATGTCGTGATGCACTCATGGCTGCATCTGTGAGGTTCTGGTCACCATCATACCGAGACGCCCATCAAAGCAACAAGCCACGGAGATTGATGCAGGACAGCAGATGGAGATGGGGAGGGACGGCATCGATCAGAACTAAGTATCACGCACGATGAAGCCCAGTTCAATACGATTTTAGCTATTAGATTATGCATGATGCACACCATCAAGCACCATCTACACTGGCTTCACGTAGGAAGTTGAGTTTTACTCGAGCTACTCTACCCGTCAGGGCCGTACCGTACTGACCGTTTGCGATCTAAAACCACGCCATTGCACAGCTATTCCCATCTTTCTATGAGAAGTAGAGAGTGATTGAGGGGAGTTTGAGTGACAAACTATCGATTTGACAGTGGTTGCAGCTATTGATGCTGGTGGCTGAAGGCGTCAACTTCTTCTCCCGCAGCAAAATGTTCTCTCCAACGAACAATACACATGGCAGACGGAAGCCATTTCACCTCGTGGCATGAGCTGCAGCAGCCGACATGAGCCTTCTTCATGCATTTATAAAACGTTCTAGAGAGTTGACTCCCTATCATCTCTGACAAAACATGTTGCAAGAAGCACTCGATGAATTGACACTCCTTGGTAAGGATCCCAGGGCGACTTTTGCACTCAGAGTTTCCCAACAATACTACCAAAGCGTGGTTTGGATTATCAGTTCCCCTGTCTCAGGCTTATTTGTGATAAGCTTTCAATAATAGCCTTATATCTCGGAAGCCCGGGAGCTCTATATCACGCTAACATATCCCTGTGTTGCAGACCCAGCATGTCGGGGTTATTATCTCAGCGAATGCAACAAACTACTGGTTTTTATGCTTCTCTTCTTGTGCATCAAGTCGTACGATAATAATTCAGCACGTTGATCTTCCATGATGACCAAGTGTGTACAGATTGATGATTGATAGGCTTGACGATGCGTCAGCATACATGGCACGCTCACTGCACGTATATTGGCTCGTTGCCGTCAAAATCAATCTATGACATAACATTACTGGAAAGGTTTAACATTAACATGAAAAACGTCGGATGGGCTGAGAATATCCCAACAACACCTTATGTTGTCTTTGCATTAGCTTGCATAGGGCTCGTATTTCCCCTCACTGACAAAAATAGTAAGTGCGCAGCAAGTTAATCCCGGTCACAGCTTTGAAGAGATGGGGGGGACGGAAACAAGGGGGAAAAGGAATTAAAATGCTGTTCCTTGGTCTGTCCGCATATGCATAGATGCCACAGGCAGAGACTGAGACAAGCGGACGCTGGTTGGACAGACTCTCTCCCATGAGATGCAGCTCAACGTCGGTCGGTTGTGCCGGAACACCAACCACGCTACACCCACTAGCCACGAGGAGAGGGGAAGAGAGGCAGGTGAAGTAGGACTGTGAGGTCGGAAACTGTGGGGAAGTTCTAGATTGGATCGCCATGGTATCCCAACTAATAAGAAAACAGTTTGTACGAGTGGGTGTGGACACGGCCTTGATGGGAAAAGTCGACTGTGAGCGTCTGTAAGGGGGGCTCGGGTATCGGTATGGTCAGCATTCATTTGGTCCTTTTGTATCATGGCTAGTGATTTTTATTACCGCGAAAATGACGATCGTTAGATATTTCATGATGATCAGACCAGTGATACTGATATAATCTGCATGCTGGAGCGGGTTTCCGACGAATTGACAGTCCGCGTCTGACATGAAGTTTGGAATCAAGCAACCCACTGCAGTGAATCGGCCAGAATTAACGATGTGTTGTAGGGTAGTATAGACGTCACAGAAGTAGCTTCCATCACGGCCAAACCATCGAAGCGATGTTGTAAACTATTGATTTGAAATTCACAGTAGTACGGCATACAACAGGGTATAGTCTTGAAGCTTGATCGAGACGAATCGAGCAACGCCTTTACCTATCCTGTGTAGCAAGGCAGTCTTGTCTCTTCTCGCAACAGACATCACAGCTTATCTCAGCCTCTACATCAACAATCTCATGACCTTGATTTGATTCTTCGGCTGTCCTCGCAGCCGAGTGGCTTTTTCGAAAACCTGGAAATGGAAACTATTGATGCTGTTGGCGATGTTCGCCTTACCTAACACGTTGAAGCGAAAACGCCTTTTCACCATCATCGTCAACTGTCCAACTTGGTCTGACTGGGCGTGTTCAGCTACTGCAGCCCATCACCCTTTTTTTCCCCTTCTCTTATTCTCTCCCCATGTCCCGAAAAGGCCAAGCAATTACTTACCAAAGCTTATGTAGCCCAGCCCGACAAATGCAAGTGAGACGAATCGAATTCGCGAGTGACGTGTTGGAGGCTTGGATGTCGGTTAGCCCTTAGCAAGCCGTTTATAGGGGTACCTGAGCCGACATCCAATAACGTGATAACCTCGTTTCGTGGCTTCTCACTGTGCATCTGGGATTAGAAGGTTAACCTGCCCTGGCCTTGAATGCTTCTGGGTTGTCGCTGTCGGAACTCGCTGTTTGATCAGGCTATGCGCTGTGCCACCAACCAATATTTGGCTTTTGGGTCTACCTGGATTGATGGCACCACGTAAAAGAAGGTGCGTGCTGGCCCTGCAAGGTTCCTGTAGGAAAATGTATGTCATAACAAAGAAAACGCACCATGTTTCTGCGTTGGATGTTAAGGATGCTTATGTCGTTAGCGCTTGATTGATCGGGAGGCAAAGAGATGTGGAAGTGGAAACAAAAGGAAATCAATGATTACTGTAGAGAGGATAAAGCAGCCTTACAACGCCACGATTATCGACTAGCAGTCGGACCATGTATCAATTGAGCATGGTGAGGCAAATCGGTATGTTTGCCATGGCCTTTTCTGGCCGTCGAAGAGTGCGGGGTTATGCAAGATGGTAGGCCATTTGTGATTTGTGAATTGTGTAAATGCAGAAGTAATAAGAAATCATGACTTGGAGGGGCGAATGTGCACGCTAAATCGGGTTGTTTTCTCGTTGGCTCTTGAAACTTCATGATCCCATTCACGTTTAACCCCCTCACTCCCCCTTACAGATGAAGCTATTACCATGGCTATTGTTGACGGTGGTTGATTTCTGAGCATCGCAACAAAGAAGAAAAGATCGATTGGTGCCAACTATCGAAGTTAAAACCAACTTGGATCGTCTAACTCATTCTGTGATAGTGTCTTGGGGTAAACGGCCGCCACCCGTGAATTGGAGGAGAAACGAAACCAGTCAACACCAGCACCTCGGTTTCCCTCTTTCTTGTCTACCGGTACTGGTGCCTTATCCCCCTCATCATTGCAACGTCTCTGGCATCTAAGTTTAGCAAGCTTTGGCCATAAGCGTCAAGTTAGGCACCATGGAAGGGGAGGGGGGATGGCCTATAGTCCAGCGGTACCCGGATGATCGAATTCCGACCCTCCATCTTTACGTACGAAAACGCCCTACATGGATCTTTTCTTTTGCAGTAGTGATTGTTCTAACTGTACCTTTGTGTCCTAGCTCTGCGGCCTAGATGGGTTATTGAACAAGCGAAGGATCGATTAAAGCTGGCGTTGGAAGGAATGACGACATGACAATGAAGATGGATGTAAGAGGGATGTTTGAGGAGGAGAGACAAAGAATGGGAAAGCAATTGAGAACAAGACAGCGGTGAATCGAAAATAGATACGATAAAGCCACGACAAGAGGGGAGAGGAGAAGAAAAAGGGTAGACGAGAAACAGACAGTGAGGAAAAAGAAAATAAACAAAGAGAAAAGCAAACCAACCACGACAAACAGAGCTACAGCGACAATCTCAGCCTCAACTTTAGAAACCTACAGCGGGTCATCGGCTCGGATGTCGTCGGTACATGGATTGAGTGGTCGATAACCCCTGTGAGCGCGTTTCCTGTGGCTTGCATATCAATCAATTTGGCTTTTATTTTTGGGAATTTTCTTTTTCTTCCTTCTTTCCCCTCTTGTCTTCAGCTTCTTCCTTTGGTGTGTCAACCCCCCTCCCGTCGGTCAGAAGCTATCTGTTGGTCAGTTTATTTACAGAAACACCAGCCAGCAAATGAGGTGGCGTTTTGTCTCAAGACAGCAAAGAATAACTGCCGTGGAAGTGATTTGCCCTTCCTCTTCGTATTTTCCTCAGCCTTTCCTTTTTCTTTCTCTTCTTCCGTCCATATTAGGTTTGGATATTCTTGATATGATGCTGACACGCAGTGACAACACATTGATGCATCTGCTCGTGCTCGTCCATGTCTTTGTGAATGGCCATGTTCATGTCTGTCCATGGCCCTTGTCCTTGCTCAAGTCAGCTCATCCACTTTGGACTAGAGAGCCTCAATTGCTTATTCTTCCTAGTCTCAAAATAATCCTTGAAACTTCCCCAGGATTCCTGTTTACTGATTCGATTCGATTTGATATGACTTGACCCACATACATCGAGCTTCTGTTCCGTCTAACCGTCTACTGCCCACCGTATCATGTAGTCTTACCACTCCATACTGTTTAAGCTTTCCATCTTGCCATGGGACTATGTGTTTACCCCCTGGCAGACGTTCTTTTCATAACTGGACTCCTGTCATAGTTGCATTATCTTATACAACATACCCTACCTCCCATATCGGTCAGGCCTCATCGTGATTGACCAATGGATGAAGCACCCCCATCAACTCGACTTGGACAGCCTCTTCATTGTAAGTTGTGATGCTGCACCCAAGAGGTGAACACACACACATACACAAGCACAAACTAACTTGTCTATCGGTGTGCCTGAAAAAAGAAACGTAAAAAGAATAAGCGTTGTCGTTCAGGGGCTAGGCAATAAAAAGCAAAGGGGGGTTTAAGCAAAAGGCGTGGGAAAAAGCAGATGCATCCAGCCACACGTTGCAATGACGCATGGCCACAGCACACCTCGTATCGTCCACCTTAGTGTAACAGTGTTTTCCACTTTCATGGCTGCAGACGGGAACGGCAATTCACACAAGCCGTATTGTCACCGTTCCGCGACGGACCTTCTCTTCAACAGGCAATTGAGGCTGGAAGTTTGTATCCGTTCATTTCCTTAAAAAGATTCCTCTACTTGTTGGTTTGTCAGATAATGAAATAAACTGCTTATTCTTCGATCTCCTTGGGCCACAAATCGAACTGACAGCTGCCTCCTTCAAAACTTACGATGCATCCGGTATGTCATCGAGTGAAGCTGTCATCTTGGCTACACAGTGTCGTATCAAGACTAAACAAGACCTACGTAGAAACCTTTCCAACATCATCATTGCTGTAAATGCAGTCATCTTTAATAATCCTACCTACCTAAACTACACTACTACTCAGCTTTTCATTTCCTTCTAAGCGCAATGTGGATGGGGCTACTCCTTTGTCCCCCTCCTTCCCCCAACCCTGGTTCCCAACTATTAGACCGGGCTCGGCTGGATGATCCTTGGCAATCAGGCCTGATATAAAAATGAACATGATCGATTTAGGAGTACTGGTAGAATACCGTGAGGGAGGGGGTGGCTTATGCAGGTCCTCGTGTGAAGGTCACAACAGAAAGAAGACTGCAGAGGCGGCTGGCTTCTGAGCTATCGACACGAGCCTAATCATACAGACAAGGCCATAACCATGTAGCCGACCTACCGTCCGTTCCGAGATGGTATCCGGACAAAGCAGACAACCTGGTTCCTCTGTCCCAGGCTTGGCTCAGCTCTCCCTTACCTGATATTCATATCCTGGTCATCCTGATCTCGGGAATTTCTTGTATAAGAACCCCTTCATCATCCACCACATTCAACACCTTTCTCTTCACTCCCCAACCCGGCTCTGGGACAACAACCAAGACCTTCGTTCATCTTACTTTCCTCTCTTTGAATCAAATTGTCAATCGCTCCCACCAAACTCCCACTGCATCAGGGTAAATCAAACCGCCCAATATGCTTCTGAAGAAACTCCTCTTCTCCGCCCTTCTGGGTGCCGTATCTGTCGCGGCAGTCCCCAGCCCTGACGCCCAGGAATGGGGTCTCGAGGCTCGGGACGGTGAAGACACCAAGGTCGACTACAACGACTGCGGCAAAGACGCCAAGTGGGCATACGAAAAGTGTATCTGCAAGAAGAGCGTCTTCGTCTATGACCCCAAGACCAAGACATGCGCCTGCCCTCACAAGCTTGAGTACAACTCGTACAAGAACAAGTGTGAGTGCCCCAAGGGCCTGAACTGGAATGGCTACACCAAGAAGTGTGAATGCCCCAAGGGTCAGACCTACAATGAGGGCTCCAAGAAATGCGAATGCCCCAAGGGATTCGAGTGGAGCTACGACAACAAGAAGTGTGAGTGCCCCAAGGGCCAGGTTCCCAGCAAGTACGGCGACAAGTGCGAGTGCCCTTACGGCCAGTACTTGAGCGAGTACTCCAAGAAGTGTGAATGCCCCAAGGGTCAATACCTCGATGAGTATTCCAAGAAGTGCGTCTGCCCCAAGGGCCAGTCATGGAACGACAAGTACAAGAAGTGCGAGTGCCCCAAGGGCTTCGAATGGAACAAGGAATCTAAGAAATGCGAATGCCCCAAGGATCAAGTCCTCGACAAGTACGGCAAATGCGCTTGCCCCAAGGGTCAACACTTTGATGAGTACAACAAGTGTGTCTGCCCTAAGGGACAGACATGGAACGACAAGTACAAGAAGTGCGAGTGTCCTAAGGGTTTTGAATACAACCACAAGTCGGGCAAATGCGAATGCCCCAAGGGTCAGGTCCTCGATAAATATGGCAAATGCGCTTGCCCCGAAGGCCAATACTTTGATGAGTACAACAAGTGTGTCTGTCCCAAGGGTCAATCTCTTGACGAGTATGGCAAGTGTGTCTGCCCTAAGGGTCTGATCTGGAACGAGAAATACAAGAAGTGTGCGTGCCCCAAGGGACTCGAGTACAACCACAAGTCGGGCAAATGCGAATGCCCCAAGGGTCAAGTCTTTGACAAGTACGGAAAATGCGCCTGCCCTGAGGGACAGGAGTTTGATGAGTACAAGAAGTGCGTCTGCCCCAAGGGACAATCTTTCGACAAGTACGGCAAGTGTGTCTGCCCCAAGGGCCAACACTGGAACTCGGAGAAGAAGCAATGCGAATGCCCCAAGGGATTCGAGTATGACCACAAGGAAGGCAAATGTGTCTGCCCCAAGGGTCTTGAGTACAACCACAAGTCTGGCAAGTGTGAGTGCCCCAAGGGACAGATCTTCGACAAGTACGGAAAGTGTGTCTGTCCCGAGGGCCAGAACTGGAACGAGTATGCCAAGAAGTGCGAATGTCCTAAGGGCCAGAGCTTCGATGAGTACGGCAAGTGTGTCTGCCCTAAGGGTCAGACCTGGAACGACAAGTACAAGAAGTGCGCATGCCCCAAGGGACTCTACTGGGATGGCAAGTACTGTGGTTGCCCCAAGGGACAGACTCTCAACGAGTACTCCAAGAAGTGCGAGTGTCCCAAGGGTCTGACCTGGAACCACAAATCCAAGAAGTGTGAGTGTCCTGAGGGCCAGAGTCTCGACCAGTACGGCAAGTGTGTTTGCCCCAAGGGTCTGAAGTGGAACGATTACTCCAAGAAGTGCGAGTGCCCTAAGGGCCAGAGCCTTGATAAGTACGGCAAATGCGTCTGCCCCAAGGGCCTGACCTGGAACTACAAGTCCAGCAAGTGTGAGTGTCCCAAGGGTCAGAGCCTCGACCAGTACGGCAAGTGTGTCTGCCCCAAGGGTCAAGTCTGGGACGGCAAGCAGTGCAAGTACGACTGCGGCAAGGATGCCTACTGGAACAAGGACAAGTGCGTCTGCCACAAGAGCGGCCAGGAGTACCACTCGTACCAGAAGATCTGCAAATGCAAGGGACAGATGACCTGGGATGAGTACGGCAAGAAATGCTCTTGCGCTCACGGCAAGACATGGAACCCCAAGACCCAGAAGTGCGAGCGTCCTTCTTACCCCACCTTCTAAGGGTGTCTAGGTCAAGGTGTCTGTTGATGATGGAAGAAGATATAGGATGAGGTGGACTATGGGGGATGGGATGTGCCGATGATTGATTCAAAGGGTCCGGTTTGGATGGTTCTCTTCACCTTCACTGTAACTGTTTTTACAAAGCTTTTGCTCGGAATACCCGGCGTACATTCCTTAGAGACAGAAGTGTTTGGATTGGTATATTTAGTATGAATGAACATGGCTTGGAACTTGATTTTTGTCTTGAAATGTGAAGCAATCATGTTTGCTTTTTATTTGATGCGATGATATAACTGTCGGGATTATTTCTTTTTGTCCACATTCACTGCAAGCTCAGTCTACTTATTTCATTCGTTTCTCTTTGAAATATTTGTGAATTTCAGTACTGCTAATGCCTACCAACACAACTCCTGTCTACCCAATTGATTCTTATTTACGCAGAAGCCTTCTTCAAAGTACCCTCAACCTGTGGCTTGAGATACTCCTCAACATACTGCTCATTTCTCCAGCCAGACCAGTCAGGCTTCTTGATTCCCCAGGTATCGTCAAACTCCTGAATTCCCTGGCGTGTGTAGTATCGACCAACAATAACCCAGATGAACCAGCTCGCCTGCACCTCAGGCAGATACTCTGACAGGCAGCTGATGTATGTCTGAGAGGCTTCATAGTCTTCTCCTACCATCGAGTGGCCATACTCAGTCAGCAAGACGGGGAACACTTCAACTGTCTTAGGGTCCGACTCGTTCATTGCTTGGAAGCCCTTGTTATAGAGGTTGTAACGCAGCGAGTCACAGCTATTCGTTCCAGTTTCGTAGTTGTGGATTTCAAGAGCCAGTTTATCTTCTCCATAACCGACGAAATCATCTCGGCTGAAGACTTCAGTGGCAGGCTCTAGCTCCGCACCGGTATAAACGGGCGTGACAAAGGTGTCATAGTCAAGACCAGAGAGGATAATGATTGCATCGGGGTCAGCCTCGTGGACTGTATCGGCACTCTGTCTCATGTAGTAGTACCAGTCTCTCCAGTTGTAAGACTCGTCACGGAGCTCGTCATTGTTTGTAGGAGGACGAGGCTCATTGCGTAGAGACTGCGAAACCTTGGCTGGCCAATCTCGGGTCTACATTCTGTTTAGTATCACTACTGTTGATGCGAAAGGAAGGAAGTCATACGTGGGCTGACATGTAGGCATTTCCTCGGACCCAGTTGTCTGGATCAAATAGAGTATCTCCCCACCAAGTGTTGCCATCTGTGCCGCCACAGCACCATTCACCACTTGAGATGTGGTTATCAAGGTTGATGTAGATTTCCTGACGGAGACATTCAGCCGCGATGGCGTCGTAAACCTATTCATTGATCAGTACCGCATATCCAAAATGACTTTTAGTTTCTTCAAAATATGGTTCAACTTACCTCCAGTCGTTTGGTCTCGGGAGTAAAAGACGGGTTGTTCTCCAAAACCTTTTCTAGAACAATCGTACCGTTCTCTTTACCAAGGCCCTCCTCGAAGGCTGTCTTGAGATCGATATCTTCGCCATTATTGGCGTAGATCTGATCAACAAGCTCCGTAGCAAAGGTGAGGCGGATGGCATTCATACCAATGCTCTTCAGGTCTGTGAGAACCTCCTCGATGGATTGATATTGGAGGCCTTCTGGTATCATGACCTCGCCATGGCCCGGCCAGTTGGCTCCGGCGAACTTGACAATCTCATCATTGGCATTGACAATCCAGCGACCAGATGTCTTGAAAGGTCCATTTGGCCAAGAAGCTGCTGCTGTGCTGCTCAACAGGCAGCCAATTGCGAAAAGAGGGCGAATAGTCAGCTTCATGATTGTAGAACCTGAGAGTGACAATGCCAAATCAGAACTTGGCGTTACATTTAGAAGGGTAAAAGCATCTTTTATATACTATTACGCCGTCAATAATGAGGGACGCACCGCTCCGGACCGAACTCTCCAGATTCCCCAGCAAGGCCAACCCAAGTTCTTGCACTCAACTCTCAATGACACCTAACGTAGCTTTCTCTTTCCGCTACTGAACTAACTCATAGTATGTGTACTAATCTCACATGTAGGAAACCAAGTTGCAGATCTTGGTTCCCAAAAGACATTCCTCCAATCACGACGGAACGTCGGACGGCATAATGTAGCTTAAATGAGTTCTAGTCCGAGCACACCCTTGTATATAGCTCCATGTCCGTACAATTCACCTCGCTATAAGCTTTTCCGAAGCTTCCCCGCGTTGTCAATCCGGGGAAAGTCGAGATACGAACTTGGTCATATGCCATGACAGTCTCGGCTCCGGGATCCCCGACCCCGCATGCGCATGTGCTCGGGAGTTCATACAAGGTGCTTTCGCGGCAGATCATCCTATTGAGACGCATGATTCAAAACTCCACTACGGTCAAAAACCGTCCTTGTTTTTGAATAGTAGTGCATTTTTGCCAAGAAGATATGGCATGACTATATATGCGATCCAATCACTAGAGGCGTGGTGGTCGACGATATGTTTGTCAGTCAACAAGCTTCATTTACACATATCGACTATATATGGCAATTGGTTTAGTTGGATAAATTCTGACACCATGCATTTCTGAGTGTATGGAAGCTTCTTTGCCAGAGAGATATCTGGTTGTCACATGCTTGCCCATGTCATCCTTGTTGTTGCTGTCACTCAGCCGATGTTCGGATCTATCCCCGCAACGTAAACTCGGTGCGCATAATTTCCAAGTTGATATTTGCCCCAAGACTCTAATTTACATTACGAAATAACCAATCTTCTGGAAAACTATTACTCCTTTTGTAATAAATCAATAATCCAATCCATCGCCTGTTTGCTCTCTTTCAGCCCAAACCTAAACGCCAACGGGAAGCAATGCATTTGACCCTTCCATGATAACCACTCTCCCTCAACACCCTGTGTCTTGCACTTGTTCACAAATGCCATAGCTTCTGGCGTGAGTACGTCGTACGATCCGGTAACGCCGTACACTTTGACATGATGTCGAACTAAAGGCTCAAGATCTGCCTGGATAGGAGACACTCTGGGATCCTCATAACCCCAGTCCTGATGGAATGACCGACCATCTGGTTGTGTGATTGTAATGCCCCCATTGTTGACCTGTCCGGATCCAGGACACCACGCGTTTGCCGTTGAGTTGATGAGTGAAAGTGACATGAGCGGATCTACCTTGTCGACCTTCTTGATCTCAGGATCTTCATGTCGAAGATCAGTCGCTGGACAGATTGCCATAACAGCCACCGGAGGTTTCATAATATCGTGTGCATGGTTCATCAAGGTCCAAGTAACAACTGACAGAGCAATGTTACCACCAGAACTATCCCCAGCAACGATGACCCTCTCGTTATCCTTTGTTGACTGTTTCAGCAGACTTAGGTATGTGCTCTCAATTTGCGGGAAAGCGACAGAAACGGGATTTTGTGGTGCCAACGGGCATGAGATTATTGTGACGACGGTGTTGGGTAAACGACATGCTAATTCGGCGCAAAAGGCCCAGTGATGCGGACTTGGAGGCATTTGCCATCCTCCACCAGCATAATACAAGATTCGTCGTCTTTGGTGACTGGACTCTTGTTGTTTCTTCGACTGGCTCCCCTTCTCTGTTATATCGTACACCCAAAGCCCTTCAACCTCTCGTTCTTTGACGTCGCATCGCTTCTGTATTTTCTTGGGCGCCCTCAATCGAGTCGGTGGTTGTTTTCCAGGCTTCATCAAGGAAGGTTTGAACGGTTTGAGAAGGGTCTGAAGCAGACGCATGGGAACATGCCTCTCATCTCGGATGTGGACTTGGAGTCCCGACTTGGTTGTTGGTGGTTTCTCTTGCATGGTGGTCGCAGGTGGTGGTTGACTCGCCGCGTAAGGGTCGTGGATAAAAACTGTCAGATTGAGGGACGAGTTAGTTCGACATGAAAATAGATCCAAGGACCAGACAGTTGTTGGAATTTGTGATGGACGTTTGTTGATTTAATATCCAATCAACGACGTCATTACGCTTTGACGTCACGACTGAGTCGTGACGCTCATTCGCAAACATACAAAGCTAAGATTGAGAATTAAGATTAATCTTAGACAGGCACTGTCACTTTGTCAATCATACTATTATAACTCGAGTCGTACTACGCTGTATCAAATAATCAATTCATCTCAAATAAGTACGGTGAGTAGTGAGGTGAGTCAAAAGACACGAACTTGTGTTTCCAATATTGATTCACTTATAGCTTCTACATAACCTTTTCAGGTCGTTTAGTTTATTATCTTAGTATTTAATACCACAGCAATCTTTTTACATGCAGTGTGTGGTTCTGCGAAGTGTTACAGCTGAGAAATGAGGATTGTGTCTGCTGACTCGTCTCATGACGGCCTCAACCATATGAGCTGCAAGGCTCAGGTTTGCTACCAACATCAACGATCTCTCATAGTAGTTGGAGATAAAACAGGAACTCTACTTTGCCCAGAGGCAGTTGCTGTCAGCAACAATGCTGTGCAAGGAGCCATCGACCAAACGCTACAGAAGCCTCATCGATTCATACACGTCCAAATCAAAAAGATAGGCCAAACAACCGGCAAAAACATACAACAGCGGGGATTCGCTGGTCNNGGAGAGCGGACGGGATCCCGAGTTTTCCAGTAGGTATGGTCGTATGTGCTTGATTTTGTTCCATTGTAGATTATATAGAGAAATGATAAGATACATAGACGGTGGTATGTAAATTCGTTGGAGTATCCACGGCGCTTCTGGTCTACACTTGTCGAAGTAAGCGAGAATTACGGACGATAGCCCTGCGATTCAATTCCATTCAACTCTCATACTCCTGAGCCCATTAGGACGTGGCTGCCAAAATCGCAGGTGTTGGCGACAGAGCATGCCGCTTCGATGTCGGGGTCCGGCACCACCTCCAAGTTGTCTATGGCGAACGCCGACGACTAAGGTGAGGACGAGCAAAGAGGTGAAGCTCGCGGGCAAATTGGTTTATGGTCCCGCTCCCAGTGCCAGTAAGGACAAGTCAAATGGTGATTTGCCACGGTTGTCCTTTCTTTTGAGATCGGCACCTTTGGAAGTGAGTAAAACCCCGATATCTAAATATCCTCGCAGTATGGCCAAGTGAAGTGCTGTGTGCCCTTGATCATCACTGCTATTTATGTCAACATCTTCTTCAAGCAGCTGTTGAACGGCTTCCGTGTCCCCTGCCCACACATGCGCCCGCATAATTTCTTCCCTCGGTGAGCCATTCTCAATGAGTTGGTTGATGATTTCTATCATGTTGTCATCTTTTTTGAAGCGGCAGAATGAAAGTTCGGAATCTGGTACAGCTGGCGTTACCATCTTGGTTGGTGGCTTTCGGGGAAAGACTAGATTGACTCGCCTTCCACCCTTGTTGATAGATTTGGCCCAGACTACAACCCGGTTGTCTTCAAAAGAGACGCCAAAATCCACACTGCCATGAGAGAGCAGACTTCGCATGCGGCCAAGCCTTCCACGTCTCTTGGCCAGAGACAGCAACAAATCTCGTGTTCCTTGTTGATCTTCTTTCAGCCGACTGATGAGAAGTTCACCTGTTCTCTGGGCTGATTCTTGGATGGCTTCTGTCTCATGTTCGCCCAGTGCCCACAAGAGAGTCTTTTCGACTAACTGGATGATCGGAAGGCTCAGGTCATGTGCCGAGTGAAACAGGAACGAGTTGTCTATTGCGATTACTTCTCTGAAGATGAGGAAAGATGCAGTGTCTCGGAAGACCTGACTGTCGCTTTTATTATAATCAGGATAGAATCGTACTCTATCGTGAGCGTCATCCGACATAGAAAGCAAAGCGTAGACCTTGTCCCTTTCATCAGTGGCCTCACTTGCCGCAAATCTAACAAGGAGGTCATGGAGGTGACGCCTTGACGACCACCATGTATTTTGACGGAGTCGTGGCATAATGTCAAGGACGGCTTGGGTCTGTAGCTCAACTTTCAGCTCCAAGAGCTTAGGCATGAGACCGAAAGTCCGTGCTGGGCACGAGTAAGATCCACAAAGAACCCTGGCTGTTCTGGCCATGGCGACCTCCTGGAGGATCCAGACCCTATTGAACCATCGACGACGTAGAAGCTGTTCAAGAGCTTGGCTCAGTCTTGGATCAGACTGTGAACCTGGCCTGCCCAAGCGCTGAATCGCAAATTGTTGACACAACCCCGTCCAATTTGTACTATCTCCATTTGCTTGACTTTCCATGGCCCTGCTAGCTTGACTGTCGATCCAGTTGATGGACTCCATAAGGGCCTCGATCTCAGCGTTGCTTGAGCCAAGCCAGATGAGTACTTCCTCGGCGGTAGTGTAGATGTCGCCCATCTGGTTAACCTGGTGTCCCTTCTCTTCATCATTTCCCTGGTCAATGCAAATAGCATCCGTCCACAGGAGCACATCTTGGTCTTCGCGCCGTATGTGCCGCAACGCTGAGAATAAGTTGGCCCTGACTTGGAACTGTTTCTCGTTCACCCAAACTCGGGGCAGGCTCTCAGGCCCACCTGGAACATGGTTGTCACCTCCCCATGTGTATGATAAAGCCTTATATGATAATCCCTGAGCTGGATCTAGGAATGATTCGAGGAGCGAACAAGAGATATCCTCAGACCACCATCCCTTGTGAATCCGCAAGAGGCGAATGGTATTAGAGGCAAGATCTAGGGCAGTATAGGGAAAATCAGGCATCATGATGGGTATTTTTAGATACCGAAAGCGAGTGGTTGGTAGTAGTACAGAGCGCGAGAGCCGAGGGTTATGAAGATAGGAAAAGAGCAGGGATTGTGTCTTTGAAAGCCTAACAGTAACAGGCCCTCAAGAGAGGGGCGCAGCGAGCCTTATCTTTGTTACGTCAGCTCGCGGAGGCTACCAATAAGAGTGTGAACATTGAACACAGCTGCCTGGCTTCGTGGCCATTGATCATCTTGCCCTGACAGCCACTTGTTCGTTCGAGCTGTGGGGTCCCTCACATTGTCAATATTTGCTCTGTTCCATCCTTGTATCCTCTGTACAAACCCCTCAACGTCCCCCCTGAGCCAGGACAACCTTGGCAACCACCAACCGGCATGCCGGAACTGCATTTTCAGTGTCTCTCTGGCTGCGAGTCTGTTCTACTAGTCCAGAACATTTGGTCTTCCTGAGAGGTATCGTCATGATAAACAAGGTTAGACCTTAATCTAAGCACCCAATTAGTCAGTGGCCTCTATAACTAGGCATTGCAAGTCCTCGTTAAGGAGCAGTATATCAGCATGACGAACGATATTCACTTCTAACAGTAAAGTTTGAGTTGAGAAGAGACTGGAAAATATAATCACAATTGTAGAGCATCCAGCCGAAGAAGTTCGTCGTATTAGTGGGATGCAGTTGGCCATGCTGGTGCTGCGTTTGAGCGTTTGTGTCGTGATCCTGGTGGTGGGGGACATTAGAGTCGGTCGTAGCGGGAGTGTGTGTGTTCAGAGGTCGGGTTGAAGGGTTCTAAGATTGGTTTATATATGCGTTATCAAAAAGCAATGATTTTGTTTGATTTGCGGTAGCATGGATATATGTTGGTGACTGTCCTGGCAGGTCGTTGGAACTAGTTAGAGAGGTTACTGGGAAAAAACTGAGAAATTCGAATCAGTGATGAATCTTATTGCTTTATAGTTACTATAAAACTACTCCAATTCAATATAAAAGGCTTTTTAAACTCTTCTAATAGTTCTATATTATTTAGATTTTCTTTCTCCTGATGTCTCTGTTATTCAACTCTTAATATAGTCATTGCAGTATTACGCTGTTGATAATGTAGTTATTTCCACCCTTCATTGGCTGACACTCTTGTTCAAGTGTCTCCAAAACGAAAGCCCCAGATCTCCGATTTTGGAGAGACTGGTCGCGGAAAATGGTCGTCCTTAAACTAAAGATAAGAACTTGCCGGGATCCCGAGTTCTCCAGTGGGTATGATCGTATGTACTAACGTTGCTAGGTGTATTGACTTATATCGTGACCTCCACTTAGTCCACCACCTGGACGACAGGGGCCAAATTGAGCTTGACCACTTCAGCTGAGATATGGGAAGTTAACCATAACAGATCTGTAATGGGCATGCCTATAGAATCATGTCTCTACTGTTAGTCCTGCTTTCGACCGATGATGCCTCCCTTCTTGAGTCCAAACCACAAAACGACGGTAACCAATGTACAACTTGCAAAGATGGTCCAGAAAGCTGCTCGATAGCCTCTCATCAGTGCATCCCTAGAGGTCTCGGTTGCCGAATGCTCAGTGACGGACGCTGCAATTGCTGCAGTGATGGCTAGTCCGACAGAGTTGCCAAACTGAGCCACCTCATTGAATACACCGCCAGCCAAGGACTGCATCTCGAGGGGATAGGCGTCGGAAATGACAAGATTCGAGACAGTGAAGAGAACTAGTCAAGTCAATTAGAGCAATCATAAACCGGTAAATGGATGCCATACCATCTGGGTTGACAGGAGATAGGAACATCGCCCAGAAGGGGGCAAGCCAGTAATTCTCCCCTACATCGACAGTTGCCATGAGAGGTGCAGCAACCATGGTTATAACAGCTGAGACTACGGCCATGGTTCGCACCCTGACCTTGGCGATCAGGAAGCCGGTAATGATGTTGACCGCGACACCCATGATGACGTGAGGAAGAAACCGCAAAGAGCTTTCCATTGCTGACAAGCCCTCTACTCTTTGAAAACTTGGCAGCGACGTTAGCTGGTGTTTGAAAGTGATTACACGACACTTACTAAAGAGTTGTAAAATATTCTATGCCGTTTAATGACGCCCAGCACAGGAATACTGCAATACACACCGAGGTGAATGACCAGTTCCTCCACAGCTTGTTCGGAATCAGCGCGGGTTTCCCTCTCTTGACTTGATAGTCCATCCAGAAGGGGAAAGCAGCGAGTAGAATAACAGAAATGCTGAGCAGGGCGATGTTGGCAGGCTCGTCAAGCCTCTTGTACGAAGATGACACCATGGCCAAAACGTATAGCAGCATACCAAGGGCGGCACTGATGGTGCAAGCGCCGACCCAGTCAATTTCATGTCTCAACCTTGCTGTCCACTTCAGCTCAGTCTTGACATGAACGGATGGTAATGACCAGATCGACCCGGTCGAAATACAGAAGTTGATGATGGCCATCATGTAGTAAGCCCATCGCCATCCAATTGTATCGGTGAAAATGCCGCCCAGTACCAGACCAAGCGCATATCCTAAGGGGCTGCCCATTCCATTCACCGCAAAGGCAACATTTCTCCAGGTGCCTCTGGGGAAGGTGTTGGAGATCAGACTGACGGCTGTCGGTAGGCACATGGATATCGATGCCCCTAGGAAAGTCCGGAAAAGGATGATTTGCAAGCCAGTCTGCGCAAGTCCAACACCCAGAGTGAAGGCAACGTATAGATAACTTCCAGTCACCCACATCAGTTTAGCACCGATAACATCAGCCACTGCTCCAAAGACGAGCAGTAGACATCCCGCACTGAGCGCGTAAACCGCAGCAGGCCAAAGAATGAGACTTTCCGAAAGGCCGACATCTTGGGCAATTTTGGGAAGAGCAGCGATTAAGATGCCTGAGCCCATGGTGTTGAGAAAGCTGATTCCGGCAAGGGTAACAATGACCGTGATGCCCCTCATTTTAGATATGGTCAGATCGCTTGACGAAACCTGGACGGATTCGGGTGAGACATTGCCGTCGGCAGTCAGCGCCGCAGTGATCGAGGAAGACAGATCATTCTGGTCATTGTGATCTTTTCTATTGATTTCGTGAGTGCGAGGCAAAGGTTGTAACTGGATGGTGTCTGGATGAATGGAGGGAGTAGTCAATTCAGTCTGAGATGTTGAGTTATGGCAGGAAGTCATGGTGGTGAGACAGGTTGATGAAGCTGGTCTATCAATCTATCAATCAATCAATAAACAAGAAACTAGTGTCGGTCTCTTTATTTATGCTTATATTTTGATTAAAGCCCCTGGTTCATTCCATTCAATTACGGGTTGGTCTTCAATTGAAGGGCGCGCTGTAGGATCAGTAATGACATCACCTGTCAGCAATCGACAACGATGAGGAAGGCTCTCAGGCAAGACGACTAATAACGGTTAAAATCAATGTGGTACATTAAGGTACTACGCAAATTAATGCGTAGAAATAACTCTTTTGGTTGATGTTCCTTAAAATATCATAGTCGGCTGGTATAAATCCACAGTACAGTGAAGCCCCGTCTGTACAGGGTTTTATTCAATGGCCGAGCCGTGGCGAAGAGGGATCACGATGAGCGAATGGTTGACATACAGGCCTAAACAACAACTCGATCGAACTGGGATGAGGCAAACTGAGCAAGGGTTGAAGCAGATGGGAAGGGGAAAGGTAGTTGAAGAGACCTCAAGACCTTGCTCTGTTTCCCTCAATCGGGCGCCACTATGAGAGAATTAACCTCGGAGGTATGCGGAGCAATCTCAGTCATTTGGTTATGGAGAGGGTCTTATCGATTAGATTATTGCAGCTTGTTCATCACGTGTTTCTACCCAAATTCATGGAAAAACTGAGCAGCCGCACATTTTTAACCCCTCCTACCCTACCTCTCACCCCAGCGATATCGCGGGGTCCTGATTCACTCTGGTATTTACCTTGGTCATTGCCTCTATCCTTACCACACACCAACAAACGACTGCGCCCTTGTTCGCAGCAAATCTCTCATCATGACTATCACTGTGGTTATGGGGTCACAATTTGGTATGTCCTCTCCAATACTCTGCCTCGGGTATTGGCTACAAGCGCGAAGAGCCCGTGTACTGACTCGATGCGATCATCCAGGTGACGAAGGCGTACGATCCCTCCCTCCCTACAAGCAACCATTACACTTCGATTCGATTGAGCTCTGACATTTCTCTACAGAAGGGGAAATTGACCGATATCCTCGCGCCCAAGGCCCAATTGTGCGCCCGCGCTGCCGGTGGACACAACGCCGGTCATAAGATTTTGTGAGTCAATTCTTATTCCTACCTTGCAAGCGCTTGCGCGCAATTCAGATCCAATTGTTAACCAATAATAGCGCCAATGGAGTCTCTTACAGGTACGCGCATACGCATACGAAGATAACACGACCCGATATTCGCCAGCGATGTTGACACTCCTTAGCTTTCACCTGCTCCCTTCCGGTTTGATCAACCCGTCGTGGTAATTACCCAACCGACGCCCATCCAGTCTCTATAAATACTGATGCATTCAACAGCATGAACCTTATTGGTGCCGACGTGGTCTTCTACGCGTCAGTATTAATGCCCCTCTTCCGACCACTGCCACATCCTGCTGGCTGATTGTCACCCCTCCCAGTCCTTCGCCCCGACCAACCAGACAACATCTTACACACCATCTACGGAGATGCTGATACTATGTACAGACCAAGCTTTTTCAAGGAGCTCCAGGAATTGGAGGACAAGGGACTGAAGGGTGTACGGGAAAAGATCCTCGTCTCTGACCGCTGCCACATCGTGTTGGATCTGCACGTGGCTGTCGACGGCCTCGAGGAGGTCGAGCTCGGAGGTAGGAGACTCTTTTCTCTCGACCCTAGGTGTACAGATAACTAACACTACCCAGCGAACCAGATTGGAACCACCAGACGTGGCATTGGCCCTACCTATTCATGCAAGCACGCTGTTAGTATCTCGTCTTTGTATTTCTTAATAGCACTAACACTTACATAGCGAAACGGAATCCGCCTTGCGGAGATGTTTGATGCCAAGCTCTTTGAGAGGAAGCTCCGCCAGCTCGAGCAAGGTTATCGCAAGCGATTCGGAGATCTTTTGGTCTACGATCTGGAAGATGAGCTCAAGAGATTCGAAACATATCGAGTCGACCTGGCTAATTACACTGTTGACTCGACTTCATTGATGCATCAGGCTCAGAAAGACAACAAGGCTATTCTCGTTGAAGGAGCAAACGTAAGTGGCCTCCCTCTCTTCTGTGATTTCCTGTGGATGCTGACAAGTTGGCGGGTTGGGCAACCGGGCCCGTGGTTTCAATCCCTTTTCCGATTCGAGTAGAAACAACGACAAGCGACGCACATAACGAACCCGGAGCAATGACTTGGTTTGGCCTTGGACCAGACGGACCACCGACTGGTCTCTGCTGAAGCTCCGACAGTTGAGAGGACAGGCCTGTACCAAGTGTCTGGCCAACGAGAAAATACAATGAATGGTTAGGCATGGGATCCCTGCAAATCAACGATGCATGCTTTGCTTTACCTCTTTGGGGTCCTAGATCTTTCCATCTCAGGCTCTGTCTTGCTCTGGGTTGCAGTATTTGTGCAAGTTTGTCTTGTGCAAATGGAAAAGGGGCTTGAGACCACCTCAGGCCGGTTGCATCCCGCCTGAAATACAGGCGTTGATGTTGGACGTTACACATGGAGGATATCCAGTAAGTCGTCCCTATCCAAGCTGGATTTCCATCGCTAACAGTCGTAGTTCGTTACATCGAGCTCAACCACCATCGCAGGTATCATTAATGGCCTGTCTCTGAACCCAAGGGGTCTGACGGAGGTGATTGGTGTTGTCAAGGCTTGTAAGTTTGAATGCTTCCAACACAAGATGCAATCCTGACAAGAATGGCAGACACCACCCGAGTCGGAGCGGGTGCCTTCAAGACTGAAGACACCGGAGAGTAAGGCACTCCTATTCTGAGCAGCAGGAACAAATGCTAATGGGATGACAGGGTTGGCACGAAGCTCCAAGAGATTGGACACGAATGGGTTAGACTCGTCGGGAAGGAAATGTGACAACTGGAAGACTAACAGATTTCCCAGGGCACATCGACTGGCCGTAGAAGACGATGCGGATGGTAAGTTGTTCAACATTGATGGTGTCATGAATCTTGCTAATCATGACAAGGCTCGACCTGGTCATCGTCCGCTACTCCAACTCAGTGAACTACTACGATTCCATCAACCTGACAAAGGTCAGTTTCTCTGAACGATTTCTTCTGCAAGCCTCAGACTGACGTCGGACTCTAGCTGGACGTTCTCGACACTTTCGAGACCATCAAGGTCGCTGTTGCCTACAAATTGGACGGAGAAGAGCTTTCTTCATACCCTGCTGACCTGGACGCTCTCGAGCGAGCCGAGGTTGTGTACAAGGAATTCCCAGGCTGGCAAAAGTCAACGAGCAACTGCAGGACGTGGTACGACCTTCCGCAAAAGGCCAGGGACTACGTCGAGGTAAGATATCCCACATGACTATGACTATGACTATGATTATGACTAGGCCGAGAGGTGATGTACTGATATTTGATTCTTTCTAGTTTATTGAGAAGTTCGTCGGAGTCAAGGTCAAGTGGATTGGCACTGGTCCCGATCGTGAAGCTATGATTACGAGGGCTTGAGTGCTATCCAAGAGCAAGCATGACTTGGACCTCGTCAAGGGCTCCACATGATGCTATGCCCACCTAGTCTTTGAATGCGAGTCCGAAAGAGTAATGGTTTCTGTATCGTCGGAAGCGGATATGGCTCCCTATGAATAGCACACCAGTCAAAACAAGTGCGGATCTGAAAAATGGTGGTCCACTGGTACTAGATATACAATTTTAGAAATACAGCTATGTAAGAAGTTTGCCTCATGCCTTTGAATGTCTACACTCTCCGACATGATCAGTTGAATTGGTTACAGCTGTATCAGAGATGTCCCATGCGAAATCCAGGCCATAATCATTGTCCTCGTAAAGAACAGAGACTCTTACACCTTACCTTATGACCTTCACTAGGATCTCTAGCTGAAATACTCAGAATGGCAGTACTGGAGGACTTGGGTGTGACGTAGATGACGGGGCCCCAAGCCCGACCACGGCACAAGCCCAGTGTACCCAGGAAACACTACGCCACAGCACTGGCAGAGCAGATTCTGGGCATTGCGTGGCCCCAGAGCCTCAAACCAAGAAACCCCCGAAACCCTGACATGGGCCAAGCAACCTTAATCAATCGCCCGCCACATTACCGATGCCGCAGCACTCGAGAGGCGGTGCAGAGAGTCTTCTTTTGCCTTTGCCCTGTGGTTTTCGGTTTCGGCGCACCCGTTCGTTCATTCATGGGGACCCAAGAGTCTTGGGTTCGGCAAAAACGGCCCTCCATCTGGTCTTGGTCTTCTTGAGTCTGGCGTCACTTTTTGTTTCCCACATTGCCAATGACTTGGTTCAAGCGCAAAGCTTGATCATGTCTTTCGTCATCCTGCAATGATTCTATCTACGTAGTGCTGCTATACTCTGGACTGAGCCTCAGCTGAATCTTGGGTATTTAAATGGTGAGCATCTCCCATGAAACGGAGATTTAAACAATTCAGATCATCATCATCATCATCATCATCACTACAATTTGATACCCATTCAACTACCATCACAAACAAATCTTTTACCTTTGTCAAAGAATACCACTTGACATCTTATCTTCAATACTTTCTATATAATCAACATATCAAACAATACTATCCACAAAACAAGCACAACTAGACCATATACAGTGGTCCACACCAACAACTTTCACACGCATCACAACCACCACAAAATCCACATCAAATAATTCACAATGTGCTTCGGAGGCAGCTCACGACGTACTTCCCGCATGGGCGGCGGTATGGGTGCTCGACCCGTAACTGAAGTTCACCATCATCACGGCGGCGGCATGGGCGGAGGTCGCATGGGAGGAGGCATGGGCCGCATGGGAGGAGGACGTATGGGCGGAGGTCGTATGGGAGGTGGAATGGGAGGCATGGGAGGCGGTCGCCGTATGGGTGGTGGTATGGGAGGATTCGGAGGTCGCCGCCGCTGCTAAACGGTTAGCGTTGTTGAAGGATCTGACGAGAGACACAAAGAGTTATGACGGACGGCCATGTATGATTGATTCAAAGGATATGGGATGACACACGAGCGAGCAAGTTTTGAAAGATGTTAGACTTAAATACAGTGTTTAATCTTGCAAGTCTTTAGTTTCATGAACTAGTGATGCGTGGTGTAAAGACTAGATTGGCATTGAATCACGGGATAATCCCCCTACGAATACACAATTGTATTGAAGTTTTGTTCCGTTAAACTTAATCCAGGTCAATCCAGAGTATTTTTTGTCTTCTCACAAAAACCCTTATGAAGAGCAGTTTGTCCAAGATAATAGTATTGATATTCACCCATAGATCCAATGTCGCTGCGTCCCAAACGCAATTTTACTAGTTATCCTTCCCGTCCGCTTCTTCAACATGCTATTATAACAGCTACCGTAATACTTGACGGGGATGCCAATGACACTGTGAGAACATAACGGCGTCTAGAAACAGCTACCGATTATATGCGAGTGCCTCGAGGCCCCGCGACGACTGTGCCCGCCATGGAAATACTGTAGCCCATGGTTATTCACGCCTGCTGAGGACGAACGACGTAGCCTGTTGGAGACAGTTGTATATGAACAGTTGTTTAATATATACAGCGAAATAAATACATAATCATGTAGCTCGCAATTACAAAAAGAATAGCCTCATCAAAGTCCCTCTCCAACTACTGCTTTCCATTTACCGATATGTCAGTCATACGCACAAGACTCGTCTCATCACTCTCGCTATACTGCACCGTATAACTTTTTTGGAAAACAATCCCCGGAGTCTGTGGTAGACTGTCCGAGCTGTCGCGCTCCGCCGCTGTGGCAGTGCCGACTGTACGTCCAGCAACAGCAGCTGACCTAGATCGGACACCACTGCCGTATTGATAGTATTGATTGCCCTTGCTGCGTTGCGTTGAGCCACCGAGTACAGGGAAGAGTTTGACAAGGACCATGCGAATAGTGGGCAGACAAGCACACATGATGCCTACGCAAATCTCAACACTGGACCAGACCGAGACGTGGTAGAATTCCCATGTCTTGTTGGACGATTTGCCAAAATTGACCAAAGCTTGTAGACGAAGAATACTAACGACGGTGACACTGTAGATGTACGTGTTAATAAACAAATTCCTTGCATAGTCTTGGACGGAGGGTCCGGGGGTTGTGTTAACTTACAGGGTGCCGACGCAAAACATCAACGCCACGCCAATCTTCTTTTTCCAGTGCAGCTTCAGGCTTCGAAGTTGCCATAGAGGAATGGCGAGAATCCACAAATCGAGAGCGATACTTATCGCAGCATGTGACCAGGTGACAGCGTTGGTACTGGCGCAGGTGCCCTCATGGAGTCCATCCCACTGTTTCCAAAAGTACGGGATGGGCTGGCACTGGAAGATGGCAACAAAGATGAAGATGACACCCCAGAGACTAGTGACGATGAATGTCGCCCAGAGGAGACGCTGCACTTCCCGAGCTGGAAAGATGCGCATGTAGAAGCATATAAAGGACAGCTTGACCAGGGTGCATTGCGTAAAGTATAGTGAAGCCATGACATAGAAAAACTTGAGGACAAGTGTAATCTGTGACGCCGGTAACGTCCAGATATCCTTTCCAAGACCGTTCGCCGTTGTGCCGTAGACGGTGATGATGGCGCTGGGCACTGCGACCAGGGTGGTTGCTAGGACGAACCAGTCATCGATGGCGAGATCGACGCTGGCGATGAAGATTTTGTAGACGAAGCGGATGACGACAAAGACACCAGCAAGAGTGAATAGAATATTGGAAAGGGTGACATAATGAGCTGCGGCGTTAAGGACGGGAGCACCGCAGTTTGTTAAACTGGTGTTTCGAGTGACTATTGGGTTGTTAAACATTGGCCGTGCGTGCAGCTAACTAATACAGAAGGAGTGGCTAGACTTACTCAAGGCTTCGGGTATCGTGCAGCTTGCTGAGACACAGAGGGTGACATTGTGTGAAAAGTCTTCATTTGTACAGATACATGTTTGATTATCAGAAGCACATAACCCGCCTTGGAAAGCACTTTTGATGCATCCCGCCTGTTGTGGGTCAGTCAGTAATGTTCTGAAGCTTCTCAAAGGAATGTTGGGTGAGTGAGTGAGAGCCGAGAGAATACTGCACTCGACACATTTGAGGTAGTGAATGGAAACCAACTTACCGCACAATCGGGATACCCGGGTATACTCGTCGAGGTGCTTTGAGCCTGGACCGAGGATATCCCTACTAGCAACCCCAGAGCGAGCGCGAGACGCTGTACCATACGCATGATTGTGGTCACAGAAATAAGGATAGATGGAGATCGACCGGGAATGAATCCCAGACTCTGGGATGGTGGGACAATATGTATTGTGAGGATGCTGTCTGGTCCATTGTTTCGGTAACGTAAAACACGTGGCGTCCGAGTGTTCCATCATTCATCGCTTGGTCTTGGAACAAAATCAATACTATACTTGCACTACTGTACTATAGGCTATGGAATACCTACCGTACATATTGCATGAAAAAGTGGACTTGTTTGTGCTCGTATCTTGGGTTCTTTGTTGAGGTCTCACTTGGCAATCCATCTTCCATTCCATAGCACCATCATCCTACTCGTCAATCTCTCCAGCAAGAACTTATCTTAGCGTGTGGTGCCCCTGTTGAATGGAGAACCCTAGTGTCGATGATGGTCTAAGCGTCAACAAAACCAGCTGCCCAAAGCGCATAGTAACGCCGAAGGTTCCGCGATGGGGACGGAATTGGTCTTTTACTTGGGGATTGGTTGACAAGACTACTGGCACGGCCGTCAAAACCCGTGGTGTCACGAAGTTTTACCCTTTAAAGGAGGCAGCCCTCAGGAAAACGCCTACTCTTATGTCAAGACGATACTAGCAAACAATAATGGTCCACATCAAAGCCGTTTTTAGCCAGCAAAAGACATTACGGCCGAAAGGATTCGACCTGTCAATTGTGTGTCAGGCTTGGCTCTTCAACCATCGGATGAATCTTTTGAGTCAGGGAAGACGAGGTAAAGTCTTGGACAAGAGTCATAAAAACCCGGTGATTGCTCAGAATCGGCCGAATATCCCTATGTGATCGTAGCTCGACCCAGGAGGGCGGAAGACAAGACGAATACAGTGACTTATTGACTCTTGGCAAACATGTTCCCATCCCAAATAAAAATAGTCAGTAATAGTAGTAGGTGGTTGGTGTGATCTTCTGGAATTCCGAGGTTACACACGCGCAAAGTCCAGAAGCTGAAGAGCGCCGAATTTAGGTTGTCTCCGGGTTCACAATGCTACCCTACCAAAAATCACATGCATTTAGCATTATGCGAATGCAGACAGATACCCGTGAATTCCTTTTTTTTTTTTTTTGTTCAAGGTAGATCTCCAACTCCTTTTCCTTGCATGATCATGATCTACAAGGGGTAGGAAAGGAGGGGAACAATTGGGGCAAAGCGTAGGGGAAAAAATAAGAAGGGAAAAAACTTTGCGGGAAGTGGAGAGTTGATGTGAGAGATTGCCACTAGGGTATACTCATCCGTTCCCATCTTCCACAGAGGAGAGATGGGCCGGATCAACAAGCAAGCTCAGGATCTTCCCGAGACCCTCATCAAAATATTCAAGTTACCCGAGAGCTTGACATGTCGCTAAGGAGATTTTGACTCAGGACGATTCACCAAGAGAGGAAGTCGGAAAGTACCTGTGGGATTTTTGTTCCCGTTGACCTGGTCTCGGACCTCAATGTGACGACGCAAATGCATTAAGAACCTTTATTAAACTTATTTGTTAAATCTCCGGCCTTGGGCTGTCTGCCCAGTCCCCCGAAACCCTATCTGGGAACTCCTCCGTCCAGATAACTCACTCAACTATGCATAGCCTCGAACCGGCACTAACATGGGTATGGGTGCACGCCGAGCCTTTCCCCTAGGGCATATACCAGGGGTGGATGATTGTTGTCTAGGGTCTATCCCCCCCGCAAGGGTCTACGCCTTTGTTTGAAAAATGTATAGATATCGAGCATTTGGCTGCCAGACTATTGATCCTTCAGTTTCTTTAGCTCACGATCAGACAGAGCGCCACCTACATCGACTTGAACGTAACGTTCTCTTCTATCACTTTCTTTCATAAGAAACAGCCAAGTTTTGTCTAGTCGAAATGAAGTTCTCTTCACTGGTCGCCGCCTCGGCCCTTGTGGCTGCTCAACAGGTCTCGGCATCCAAAAAGGATTGCCGTTACTTGCCCGGAGACTCCAAGTGGCCTTCTGTCAAGACCTGGAACAAGCTCAACTCAACTGTCGGAGGCAAGCTGGTTGCCAGCACCCCCATAGGATCACCATGCCACGATCCTACCTACGATGAGGAGGCTTGCCAGGCTCTGCGGGATGAGTGGGAGAACCCCTTGACACAGTACGTATCAGCCACATTGTTTTACAAGATCATACTCTAATGCAACTCAACAGTATCCCCTCATCTTCTTCAGTCATGCAAACGTACTTTGCCAACCAGAGCTGCGACCCTTTCACCGATCGATCCAAGCCCTGCACCCTCGGCAACTACGTCAGCTATGCTGTGGATGTCCAGAAGAACGCTGATGTTGCTGCTGCCTTGAAGTTTGCTCAAGACAACAACATCAGACTTGTTGTTCGAAACACTGGTCATGAGTAAGTACACCTAATTCGCTCCGCTGGCATAACCAAAAGGTATTAATCGGTTTATAGTTTCCTTGGCCGCTCTACTGGTGCTGGTGCTCTTGCCATCTGGACTCAGAGTCTCAAGAGCATCAAGTTCAGCGAATGGTCTGACAAGTACTACAAGGGACCTGCCGTTACCATGGGTGCTGGTGTTCTTGGCTACGAAGTCCTCGAAGCTAGCAATGCCGAGGGTCTCACTGTTGTGAGCGGCGAATGCGCTACAGGTACGTCCAATATGAAAGCAATTCATGACATTTTATCTAATCATCCACTACAGTTGGTCCTGCTGGTGGTTTCACTCAGGGTGGTGGTCACTCCGTCCTGAGCACCGAGTTCGGCCTCGCCGCTGATCAGACCCTTGCCTTTGAGGTCGTCCTTGCCAACGGAAAGACTGTGACTGCTACACCATCTCAGAACTCTGATCTCTACTGGGCTCTCAGTGGTGGTGGCGGTGGAACCTATGGTGTTGTCGTCAGCATGACTGTCCGCGCCTACAAGAGCCAGACTGTTGGCGGCGCAGCCTTCCAGCTTGTGGCTGCCACGACTACCCCCGAGAAGTTCCAGTCTGCTGTGTCCAAGTTCTACTCGCTCCTCCCCAACATGACTGAGCAGGGTGCCATGGTTGTCTTCTACAACAACAAGCAGTTCCTTGCCTTGAAGCCCCTGACTGTCTGGGATTCAACAGCTGCCTATGTCCGCGACGTCGTCCTGGCTCCTTTCACTGATTATCTGAAGGAGATTGGCGTCACGCTCGGTGTCTCCTACACCCAGCTCGCATACAGAGATCACTACAACACTTTCTTGGGGCCTTTGCCTCAGGGTAGTGTCGAAGTTGCTCGATACCAGTTTGGCGGCCGTCTCATTCCCCGCGATGTCATCGAGAACAACAACGAAGGTTTCCAAGAGGTCATCAGCAACCTTACATCAAACGGAGTCCTTGCTGTCGGCAGTGCTGCCCGATACGCCAAGCCCGAGGGCTTCCCCGATAATGCCGTCCACCCTGCTTGGAGAGACAGTGTCATTCAGATGCAGCTCATCACCGACTGGGACAACGATGCTCCTTGGTCCAACATGGAAGCCATGCAGAAGCGCATGACTGAAGAGTTCATGCCACTGATCGAGTCTGTTACGCCTGGCAGTGGAGCGTACATGAACGAGGCCGACTTCCAGCAGCCCAACTGGCAGAGCACGTTCTTTGGCAACAACTATGCCAAGCTTGCCCAGATCAAGCGCAAATATGACCCTAAGTCTTTGTTCTATGTCCTCAAAGGTGTTGGCAGCGAGGCTTGGACTGTTGCTGCTGATGGTAGAATGTGCCGCGCGTAAGCCATGACTGACGAAGTTTATGACCATGCAATTATTCTTAGTCATAACGAGAATGACTATACATAATATTTAATAATTTAATAAACAAGTTATAAATCCCAGAGTTCGTGAAGTCCCATATCAGGATAACTTCTTGTCGACAGGTTTTGGTTTGAACTGACTTCAGGGGGGTCATGCTGATCAATCATGAGAATGAATGTCTATCTCTCATTAAGGCAACACAAAGCCAAAGTTGACCAGGAATCAGAAACAACAGGTCCAGGTCAGCTTCAAACTATGCATAGTACAGACACATCAATACTACGAAAGGCATTGTCAAGCTGAAGGACATTGCACTCATATAATTCTTCTCAATGGGGAGGCTATTTAGAGAATTCATTAAACAGTTGTGAAAATTCGCCATGTAATAAAAATACCAAACCCTCATTGCATACTAACTCTACCATAATCTACATGACTATATCATACATCGTCAACTCATACTCATACATTACTCTTCCACCTTCTTGATTCCGTTGTGAGTCAATGTTGGCTCATCTCTATCAAGATCATACATCTTATCCTCGTCCTGGTCGTAGTGACGGAATATAGCATAAAAGATGAATCCTGTAACAAAGGACGAGCATGCCACGCCGGTGTACATCCAAAGGAACTTAGGGTCCACGGCAACAGAGACCAGAGCTTCGGAGATAGCTGAACCAAAAGCGTTGGTGAAGAGGTACAGACTCTGGACAAATGACTTCATAGTAGGAGGAGCCTTGGTATAGGCGTATTCCAGACCAGTAACAGAGATAAAGATCTCGGCCAGACCAATGAAGACGTAAGCTGGAGCCTGGACGGCAATGTGAATATGGTTGGGAAGAGAGCTGTCGCCATCCTTGCCAGCAGGGCACTCGCCAGGGTGCTCGTAACAGGGTCCAGCGCTGTAAATTAGGTGCTGTACGATGGCTGCGTAAGCGAGGCACAGTGCAGCAAGCCAAAAACCGATGGTGATTCTCATAATGGGGCGAAGCTCGATGCCAAACTTTCGCAGAATGGGATAAACGACCTGATCAAGAATCGGGGTGAAGATCAGGATCGAAATAGGGTCAAAGTTCTGCATGAAGTCGTTAGGCATTCCGTGTCCCTCCATCTGGCCAGCCTGGGTGACGAAGTTGGTCGAGAATTGGCCGTAGCAGACCCAAAAGATAGGATCTGGAGGAGGTCAGTATCAAGTGGTCATTTGAGCCGAGAGTATTAACTTACAGAAGACAAAGACCTTGCAGGCTCTAAGAGCTCTCTTCAACTCATCAACAAAGTGATCGTTCCAAGGGACAACCTTGGTCTTTCCATTGGCGGCCCGCCATGAGGGCTTAGCAGCGTCAGTGTTGCGGGCGACAATCATGAGACCAATAGCCTTGAAAGCATCGGTAATAACGGAACCCTGAGGAGGGCGGTTGACATATGTCTTGCGGCGGGCGACGAGGACAGCAACACCAAGGTTGAACATGATGAAGCACATCAGGTAGGCTGTCCAGAAACCTTCGTACTTTTCCATGAAGGGCGTGGCGATGAGGGAGAGAGAACCGAGGTTAATACACCAGTAGAAGATCATGTAGATGCGCTGGTAGGTAAAAGCGGGATCGATAATGATGCGCTCTCCAGATGGTTCCGTCTTGATGGCCATTCGTCGTCGCTGATACTGGTCGGCGATCAGGGGGGCGATGTTGGACTTGATACCACCAGTACCAAGACCAATGACGATAATCGCAACAATGTAGCCTGCCTTTCCAGCACCATGCTCCATTGCAACAGGGAGGGAGGTAGTCCAGAGAATGACAAGACCGATCCAGTAGAAGACACAAAAGACCAGAATGGTCTTGTACTTTCCAAGGTACTGATCAGCAATGATGGCACCGAGAATAGGCGTGACTGCAGCTCAGTTAGCATTCTTTCTTCATGTCATCCATATGGAAAAGGCACGACACATACCATAGCAGAACCATTGGAAGAACAAGTTCAAACCAGTAGCGGCCTGGTGGCCCATACCCAGACCCTTGGGACCATCAGATCCAGTAGTGCTGTTGCTGATGTAGTTTTGGAAAAGTCCCTGGGATCTTTGATCTCATTAGCACAACAATCTCTGTCATGGACATGAACTGTCTTACCCATAGTAGGTGAATCGTTCCGTCAACTCAACGATAGCAATCAGGTAAGCAGACATGGGCAGGTTCTCTCCCACGCGTCGAAGAGTCTGCTTCTCGTAGTCATTGGGCTCCTCGCCATCAGCAGAGGTACCAGCTTCTGTTGCTGAAGGAGTCGTCTCCTTGTCCGGACCAATGGCATCTTGGTTCTGTTCCTTACTTGGCGGAGCAATGTAACCACCAGCGAGATCTCTCTTCTCCTTTGGTACACGCTCGCCAAACTCCTCGTGGAGTCTGTGGAAATCAACGGTTAGCAAAGGCTCGTATCGGAGATTTTCATCATCATCAAAGTTCAGGATGCATGGACATACTCGGCAGCCATATCCTCGTGATTGGTCGCCATGATAGACACGGGGGGTGAATTATTTCGGTGTCTTCCAAGGCAGGGAGATTTTAGTCAAGATCAAACGATCAATGCAAGACAGACGATGAGAGAACTGAGTAACAAGGGGGAAAAGAAAACAATTGTCGAGAAGGATAGAAGAAAAAATCTTTTCATCTCGTCTTAGGTGGAGGTCATCTGCCTTGAATATAGAATTCTGACAATTAGGATCCATATTGATCGCCACATACTCGGGTCGAACGGCATGGATGTGGCTCAAAAATGGAAAACATCCGATATCTCTGGGTACGATAAGAGAGAACTGCAAGACCTTTTGTCAGGTACCAAAGTCAAACGGGGGCCACTGACTAAAGGGAAGAAAAATGTTATGAAGACGGCAGCCGTCTGAGACCACATCTTTTTTGGTAGCATGTACGAAGTTTCAACCAGTCAGAATTCAATGAAGATGATTAAAACTGGATATCATCCGGCAGTTCATCCAATCGCTTGGCGTTGCGGCTGAGAAATCATGCTCGACGGTTTCCAGAACATCACCAGATTCGGTATCGATCTGTGCGTCTCTCCACCCCACTAAGCCGAAGTTCCGAACATTCCACGTCTCGTACGAGCAGACAATGAGATATACCGACCGCTAACTGGCTGCAACACCAGACACGACTCCACAAAAGCGCCTGTCAAAAAGGCCGAGGGTCAAGGGGGGATATACCGGATATGAGTTTGACGATGTCATTCCCGCGTACTAGCCTGACTTTTGGTGACATTCTATTACGTGAAAGTCCGGTAGGAATGGTGAAAAAAGTTCCTTGAGACCTTTTTTTCCCCTCGAGATTGGAAATTTGGGTGTGATCCCGAACTGGATGTGATGGCCATTATACTGGGGAAAGCAAAGACTTGTCACAACGACCCCATGAAGCCAGAGCGTCATTGACATGATAAGGGATGTGACTAATACCAATGGTTCAGAGTTCAGTAGTAGTATGAGGCAAGTCTGGGGTTTATCGCGGGGGAAACATGTCGGGTGGAACGTGGTTGACATCGAAAAGGCCTGGTTACATGATTCGTAATCCAAATCCAAATCTCCGGGTTTCTTTGTCCGGATGTGGTTCTTTAACTTCTGGTAGATGCTGATCTCTCGCTACCTTCCCAAATGGCCACTGTGTTTAAATCCGAGGTTAATATTTGACGCATTGCTTTACTTTATCTCCGCTACTCAGCTGCCTTTCTTGGAGATCGTCTCTATTGATGTAGGTTTGTCACCCAGTTTTGCTGTGCCAGCGGTGCCGATGGCCCGGTCTGCGTTCATGGGGACCCAGGGTGTCGCTACTGTGGCAGACTGGCGGGTGGTTTTATTCATTTCCCCATCTCCTGAGCGATCTTAAGACTGCACATGGGTCACTATTCCATAAAAGTCTTAATTAAACTAATCAGAGCCTTATGAAGCTTAGGATAGCCAATTCTTATTAGGTCAGATATCTCGTGACCTTTATGCAGTCTTAGGATTACTTAGGAGATAGGTTAGTGATTTCTTTTGATAAATAATAACTGCTTTAATCCAGGATGGAACCAGCCATGGTTATTCTATGACGAAGGCAAAGGTATCGTCCAAGTGCCCTGAGTATGTCGCCATATATTGCTTTTCAGTTTATTGGTATCAGAGTACTGCAAATGTTCACATTTGCAGTACTTTATCCACTTAAGAAAACGTGAATGTCCAAGATTAAGCAAGCAATACATGCAGATGCCTAAAACTTTTGCATCGCATCATGTTACTCTGAAGTCCACACCTAATCATACACCGACCCCTTGGACCACTTGGACCTTGCCCTAATTCTCTTTCCATAAATATAAAACACATACGGCACCGGAATCAACAGCGCAGCAAACCCTCCAGTGATGCTCGAACCCGGTCCTACACCAATATTGTGAAACATGGGTCCAACAACTAATGGGAACGCTCCAGCAAAACAAGATCGCAAAAACGTGTTGGCTGCGACAGCAGAGGCTGCGTACTCGTGAAAGGTATCAACAAGGTAGTTCAAAGCGGCTTGAAAGATGGTAAAGAACCCAGTTCCCAGCATCACCAATCCGATGCACGGGACAATCCAATGGATATCAGGTTGAGCTGTCCATCCTATCATGAATTGTCCTGCACTGAAGATGACAGATCCAAGCATCATGGGCGGAAGACGTTTCTCGGGTACTGCTCGGTTTCCTGCGGCGTAGTACGCCTTGTTGTATAAGAACTGATTGTAGACATTGGCGCCGCATCCAAGTATGGCACCTATCAAGATGCAGATAAAGGGCAAGCTCGCCTTCAACTGGCCCCAACCTCGGAGCTCGCCAAAAATGATAGGGATGGCTCCCAGTTGCATATAAAGTATACCATAGCAGAAACTAGCATATAATGCGACAAGGAAGCAGATCGGGGTGCAAAGCAACTGAATGGGTCGAAGTAAAAACTTTTGCGCCAGCTGCCTGACATCGACATCCCATTCTTCAAATTTTGCGTGCAGGGCCCAGTTGCCCGTCTCGTGGCGAAGACGTCGGGCTTTGTAGACGAGGAGTTTCGGCGGGTAGCTTTCGTCTATGAAAATGATGGCAATTATTAATACAACGGCTTGAAGAATGCCGGTGATGTATTCCGTCCAGCGCCAACCGAGGGATTGGTCCTGAACCACGGCTGCAGAAACAATCGGACCTGTATCGTGTTAACAAATTCGAGGGTACAGGCGAATAGGAAACCATAAAGCTTACCAACAACTGGTCCAGCTACTACCGCCATTGCATAACCAGCTTGAGAATATGTCAGTATCAATTGGCGAAGAAAGAATAAGGTGTAACGTACCCATAGCGATGCCTCTCGAAGCTGGCGAATATAAATCGCCCAAAACACCACCAGTATTAGTAACCGGTGCAGAAGCAAAGAATGCACAGAAGAAACGAGTAAGCATAATCGTCTGAAGGTCCTTTGCTGCGGCTGTTCCAAAACTAAAGCAAATTGCTATCGACATGGGCACAAAGACGGCCAAGCGCCTACCGTAAACTTCGCTCAATGGCGCCCACAGTAACGGACCAAGACCGAATCCAAACAAGAACAGAGTCGTCCCCAGTGTTGCGACTTGCGTTCCGACATTAAACTGTTCCGCAATTTGATCTGTTCCCGCAGAGTAAGCTGACGACGCCCAAGTTGCTGTCATTGTGACGAATCCATAAATTGCCGTCGTGACGACTTTCTTGTGCGTCGTCCAATTAATAGGTCGATATGGATCATCCGGGCCTTCGAAATCGACCAGAAATTCCTGGGTTGTGGGAACATGAGCAAGAGGATGCGTGAACTGAGGTACTGGCCGAGATCGGATGCGTGAAACGATGGTATCTCGACGTGACATGCTATGCTCAAGCCCATTGGATATTGCTTCATTGCGAGACAACTGCGCTGTTCTGCTTCCACTTCGAGTGTGAGATCTTATCTCACGAAGACTAGGGCGGTGGCCATCAAGATCGTCAGATTTTTCTGTGCACGATGACGATGATGATGAGTGACGGGTTGGGCTGGTATCAGTACGTTGAGTGGATCGTCCCCTAGATGGAGTGCTCTCCTGACGGTTTAGAACACCCATGGTTGAGGTTGATGTATAATGGGTAGTGAAAGAGTATATCGTGTCCCGGCATCAGATTGATGCTGTGGCGTTGGTAGAGACGATGAACCAAAAAAAAGTCTAGTCATCGAACAATGTGTTGTTTTAATATCCCATCTCCCGTTGCTCTATGCCGAGAATTTTAAGAGAAATTTGCTGGCATTGACCACTAAAGTTGACGTCATTGGAGGCGATTGTCGGTATGATAACATTTTTTGCCGAAAATCCGCTCAGGGAAATACGATGATAGACCGACAGATGGTTTTGTAATTTCATGATATTTTGTAGCAAGAGTTTATATGGTCTAATAGTATACAGATGGTATATTTGTTGTAAGTTGTCCGCATGTCTAAGTGGCTGGTTGTTGTTTGTGGCTTTTATATGATTGATAGACATGAGACAAACCGCTGAATTCCAGATAACAGAGTTGATTATTTAGTGCTGTCTCTATCTTCGGTTGAGAGAATATTTTCCTACTATATATAAATGCAATCGGTAATGTCATTTCTCAGTTGCCAGCATTATTGTTTACCCAATTGACGTTGTGATGAGATATCCTTGTGCTCAATACTACATATGACGTATACTCAGATCCTGGGGTTCATAATGACACATATTATATACGAATTATTACTCGTCTCTATCTCTTAGTACTAAGACCAGAACCTGATACTTACTTCTTCTTACTTGCGGTAACACTTACCATAAGATAGACATATGCTTACATTTCACAAAGGTCACAGACGTATCAACAATAGATACTTGGTACACAGGCTTGCATTTTAAAAAATTAAAGTGAAATTCCCAAGATAATAAACGCTAGTGCTGATCAAATGAAGAAAACTAATTTGTTCAAGACTTCAGACAAGGCGTCGTTATAAAGTTCCCCAAGGCCGGTATTTATCCTCTACTCGAGTCAAGAGTCTACGAGTTGATCAAGGACACAAAAATAAGACAGATTTTCATACCAAATCTATCACAATGGCTTGCCATCATGTTATCGAGAGGGCTCAGTCCGGGGATGTGAAGATAATTCAGCTCTGATACGAGAAAGAAGACCACGAGCTTTAGAGAGCTGGCAGAGGATTGGATCTGCCGATATAATACTGCAAACACAATCGAACACTTATTCACTGAGATGCTGAATAACTAACTCAGGCCATTATTGAAATTATTTCAACCCCTTTGTTCATTCCACCTCCATACTGAAGCAGTGTTGAGAAAGATAAAGTACAGGCTGTGTGTTGTGGTGGCGATATCCGGCGAACAAGAAAGGATGCCGACCATCTGTCCCTTGACTTGTCTCAGCCTGGCTCTATACAATGGTTCATGATACACATCAAACGCATTCATCCGGAATCATGATCCTTTGACCAATCAGTCAGACCTTGAGCCTGGTGACAAACCACTCTCTTTGATTAGAAAGACATCAGACACCCAGACAGACGGATTTGATCCCGGTATTCCCGGATCACTTTGGCCACAAGCGGTCCCATTTCACTCACACCAGTCATCTTACAAATACAGCATCTGACCAACAGCGGCCTTCCGATGGATTCATTTTCTCAAAACATCTTAGTCTCGTGCGTTATAAGCCCTCCAGTGAAGAACCCATGCCGTTGATCCGAATCGCCAAAGAGCTTGTTCCGGAAACTAGACTACATGTGTACTGAATTGAGTGTCACCAACTCCACCATCAGTGACGTATATGTTATTGTAAGATATTTAGTAAAAAGCCTCAACCCTTGATCAATCACATAACTGACTTTCTTATGCTTTCCAGCCTTTCCTTTCAATGTTCAACTCGCACTTCACGTCATGTCCTTTTCCTATGACATATTAGTCGCTGATGTGAACAGCTACCATGTTGCGCCTCTCAGCGAGCTGTTCAAATCATACAAGCCACGCTTTGGTTTATATGCCTATGGTTTTAGAGTAGAAGGCATGGATAGGAGTTTTCTGTTTACTGGTGGGTGATGCTCTAAGTGGCCGAGTAGGCAGTCGACTAAAACTGAATAGATTTGGATACCGTTGATATTGAGCAAATTGCAACTGACGCAAAACATCACACAACATCTGAACCATTGCCGCTCAGAGTTACCCTACATGAACGTCTAGACAACATTCTCTATGCTCCGGTGATAGAACCAGTCCTCTTCTTTCTTTCCGCCTACGACAAAAGCTGGGCCAAGTCAATAGAGAAATTCATTCACTCGATTGTCTCTTGCACTAAGGGGTACATGGGAAGTTCATGGGGATGGGCTGACAATGCTGTACATCATCCAAATCTGCATGGGATAGAGGGCAGATGCTTCGTGATGGTTATTGGATGGACCAGTGTCAAAGCACATGAGAGGTTCTGGAGGACAGACAAGTTCAAGAAGGGATCTGCTCTGATGAAACAACCACAGATCAAGGCAATGGAATGGTGCCATTTAAGAGTTCGTCAGGAATCAAATTAGGCCTATAAACCAGCAGAGTTGAGCATTTGATTTGTCCTGTTATGCGAAGCACTGGCGGTTGGATAAACTGTGGCTTTATCTTCCCGTACAGATCACAAGTTACGAATGACATGTATGGATTCTATAAGTGACTGGGCAGGGTTGAAGTGACACCTGGTTCACTCGTGGCATAAAATAAACCTTGAGCATGGCATGGATGCTACATTTAGTTACCATGGATGCCGCGCATTTGGCGTCTTATCACTTGACACATCTTCCAAATGCTGCCCCAGGAGATAATGTCACATGAAGTAAACCACTCACCATGTCTATATGTGCATATTGAATCTTTCAGGTACAATAGGAGGCTGGCCTGGCCCATTTAAGGGATCATGTCATCAATACCACGAACATGCAGTTGTAAGCCAATGCTTCGGCTCGAATGGACGCGTTGGTCTTGCAGCGAATGCTCATATGCTTACATAGGGGATAATGCAGCATCTGGCACTTCGATCGGGGAACTTCTGCATGCTCTTAAGATTGCCCCTCCTTATACAACCCGGGGAGTCTGCAGCCTTTGGAATAAGCTTATGTGCCAGTACTGACGGCAGTATCTATTGACCCTGGTATGAGCAGTAAGGCGGATAGTATATATACAGTTGCTGGTGCATAACGCAAGAATGTCGCGTAGCCTTCCATGTCATTCATTATCATCGGTGCTGGCCGTGACATCCTCTACTTCTATCAGTATCGCTCAAGCCATTTCATGGTCATGGTTGATTTTCGGGGCAGGGTCCAGAAGAATGGCATTTGTCTTGTGTGGAGAGTCAAGTGCTGCGATTACAACACCGGTCAGGGGGAGGGAGTAACTGGAGAAGACGTCAATTCTGTGTGTTCTAATCCTGTGTTGTTTCTTTCTAGTGTGGTGTCTTGAAGCTACCAGTGGAAGGCTGGCATCAATCTACTTTCTCTTTCTGGGGAGATGACATAAAGTCGGAAACCGCACGACTGTAAGTCACAACTCCCAAGGTTGTGTTTCTGCGACTTTCCAAACATCCTGGCCCAGGCTTAAATGGCAGTGTATGTCTGAGAAGATATGATTTATTTAGTGATAGCTACACTTCTTGGTTGAAATTCATGTTGCTTTTATTTAAGTGCTAATTGTTGGTTGCTAAATAAGTCAATTCAGCAAGACCTGGGATGTTGTTCGACTTGCTTTGTCCCACATTCATCAGAGGGGTCTGGGCGCGACAGAAAATATTCTCATATAATAAATACAGGAGATCACATGCCGTGAGTTGGTGAGTTTCAGCAGGCGCTTGAAGTGGGAGCATGATTAATTATCAGGCATAGGCAATGTAGTTGCTATGAGAGATATGCTCAATGTACATAGGTCACTACCGTGGTCGTAAACCCCACGACAACCATCCAACTTGTGTGGTGTGGTCTTCAGAGGCGGCTTTCTTGGCAGGCTTTCGGCAACCGTTGGTCGCATGGGACGGGAAATAAATCCCGGCGGATCGTTAGTGCATGGCTTAGCTTGGCTTCATTTCATCTCATCTCATTGACGTTGTGATTAAATTACCATGTGCTGTTAGAGGCGAGTCCAGCCGGATCTTCAGTAGATCAAGTTCTCCCCACCGAAGGAGCTGAAACGTCCATACTGACAACATCAACTTTCTAGATGATATTACAGTAAAGATCTCGTGAGGAAGGGAAGAAGTCTTGTCTGATTGTGTGAGGAAACGCGGTAATACCATGGAACAATGAGCGGTCAAGTCGCGTCGACAATCCGCATCAAAAAAGCGTGTCGGAAAAAAAAATTGTGTATCAGATCATGGCATCACACTCCACTAGACACGTGAGGAACTTGACGGGCATTCCAGAGTGAACAGCGGTCTGTTTGTGTAACGATGAGTCTTTATTGTGGCTTTCAATGGACGTTTTGACAGTTGCTGCATGAAATAGGTTGCTGATATCGCTGAACTTAAAAGACGTGATTCTGACCAGTGGGATGTTAATATGAGTGATGGTAGCGTCATGTAATTTCGACTATCGCACTCCCTGGTTCTTCTCGTGGAAATAACACTAACGTACGGTAGTATGATATCCATCTTGACATGTGCTGCGGAGAGCATCATCTCGACAAAATTATCACGCCAGACATTATTACCTACGCTGGTCTATTTTTTCTACATAATATAACAATTGATGTTACTCTTTCAGCACGAGAAATACACAAGTCTTGTTCAACAGACCCTTAGATCTCTTAACTAACAACGTACATCAACGTAAACATGGCATGTTGATAAATATCTACAGATTACCCTACATCGCCAACACACTTTCTCAGCCAAGACAGATGACGCAGATCAATCTCAATGAATGCAGGGACTACACCCAGACCAAGACACACTTAAACACATCATCTTATTTCTCGTATCGTCCTTACATCCCTCATGCAAAAACACATCCATGTCGGTATTAGTACAGTACAGTATTGTGCCAGGATCTTGATCCCCATCTCTGTTTGACTCTAATCCAATCCAACCAAGCAAGTTTTCCCCGATGGGATCATTAGTCTAGCTTAGCATTAGGCTTACGCTGATAAGACACGGACAAAAGACACCATGCTCTTCCCTCACCTGAACTGAACCATCCTAACCTGATCCGATTCGGAAGGTCGGAAATGAGCGCCCGTTTTGGTGGCGGAAAATTTTACAGGGTTTCCTTGCAAGTGTGGAAGTGGACGAGAAAAAAAGCTGAACAAGTATGGGCGAATGTGAGCATGTTGATTGACGCTTATCTCGGCGGCGGTCAGCCTTTTTTCCCTTCTCTTTTTTCAGCTGTCAAGGGATGTCTGTCAGTGATCAAGAAGGTGATGGACTGATGTGATGGCATCTTGGTGTGAAGACTAGAAAGCGGGCGGCTGGGGGGAGTATGTGATGCTGTGACTCAGAGTACATTGCCGGCGCCAATCCAGCGGAAGCCGTTTCTCGTGGCTTGTTCAAGCCTCTCTCGCTCTTTTTCTCACCCTTCCATGCCCTTCCTTTCCCACTGTTTAACCCGAATTCCCGGGCAGACTGGAATGGGAACTGGATGTGACGGCACCCACCCTTGGTTTCTTTGGTGTCTGTGAGTGTGTCTGATCTGATCTTACTTGTCCATAAGTTACCCCATAATTGACTTTCAATTAAAGCAACCTTGGAAGGGGTTACCGTTTGTTTTTACAGCACAGTGGTTGTTTTGGAACATCAAAAGTTCTGACTCGGTTGGTTGAATACGAGATCCTCTTGTTTTGTTTTGCTCTGTTACTGTTAAGCGAGAGCAACCTCCTGAACCCCTGAGACAGACAGCATCAAAAGAAAGGGAAAGACAAGAAAAAGAGAGAGTCAGACTGAATAGCATTTTCATGACAGGACAGGGACAGACACTGTAAACCCCGACTGTTTCGAAAGCTGGTCGGTGGCGGGGGCTATGGCTTTGAGTCTACTTTAGCCAGTAACCGTTTATTCCGAAGGAATCGGAGGGAAGGGTTAAGAAGGATTTATCCGAGGAGCCACTGAAAGGAAAGAAATGGATCATCAGCGACTTGAATGCAATGCACAAGACACTAATAAAAGCTTGTGCATGATAATAATACTGTAATGATTTCAGCTACTGCACCCAGCGTCAATACGCAGAAATAATGGGACTCTGTAATTAAACACACAGGTAGGATGAAGTAGCACAAGAGGTTAATGTTTATTTACTACCTCTATTCACCAAGCAACCCCCCTTCTCTTTGCCTCTCGAACCCGGCTAATGCAGGTCCGAGGGATTTTTGTGGTCAGCCCAGCCCAGTCCACGCAACAACTGATGGGATGGGGATTATCATGCTGACTGTGCTTGTGCTATTCCTTGCAGGGGATGGGGGAGAGCCAGGGGTAGGTGATCAAGGGCCAATGAGGTTGCATCCGATGAAAATCTCTTCTCATGGGAACTCGGGGCGGTTCGATTGGGGATGAGATAGGTCGATTTGGGATGTGAAAGGATGCACAAAGGCAGACGTTGGTTGAATGGCCTTGCATTAGCCTTGCATATGAAGGAGATGAGCAGTTTTTTCTTTTTCCTTGTGTAATGGTTGTGGTTGTCTAGTGAATTATTGCTTCAAGTAAAGTAAAGAGAGTACTGGTAGAATAGACAGTATTGAAATCAACCGCGTTCATCCAGTTTGTCGTCCATCTCTCCGCATTTACGACAATCATGGACAGGGCTACGGTAGTAGAAAGGACGGCTCATCGGCTTGAAACCGAAAATAGTGACAGAACCCACTGACCACTGTCCAGGTATCGGATAACACCGAAAAAAGAAGACGGTAATTTATTTCTGGTCGCCGATGACGAAGAAGTACCTTGTCCTGCCTTACCTTGCCTTGCCTTGTCTCGTCTGAACCGCCTTGCAGAAAACAGTCACAGTCACAGACACAGACCACAGACCACACCACCCCAGGTGCAAGATACAAGAGACAAAAAAGACAAGGGCCTGAATCTCAGAACCAGGACGCCACAACTTGAAAAAGCAAACCATGGTATCCCTCCGATTAAGCCAGTCAATAAGCATGAAAAAAAAGAAGAGCAAATCAAAGAGAAATTCTGGGTCATCAAGTAATTTCACAGCTGACATTGGTTCAGTTTACCTTTACCGTGCCTGTTTAATCCTTGTATCTCGGATTCCCGGCAGTCAAGGCTTTTGCTCCTAAACGGAAGAAGAAGAAAAAGGCAAAAAAAGAAAAGAAAGGAAAAGAGATTCCCCATCTTGACCTCGTATCGTATCCACTGGAAGGGGGGGCAGGCTAGCCAACAAACAAGGTCCTCCAATCGAGATCAACGCCCGCTTCACAAGCTCCCCTCGCCATTTATCCGCCTCTTTTCTCTCCCACTCTAGCCCCTTTAGGGTGCTTCTGAACCCCCTGGTCAATGGCTTTCCTCGCTACGACCGAAGTCCTACCGCTTGTACAGTTGCCCTGTTGCCTTGCTTTGCTGTGGTCGCAACGTGGATGCACCCAAGGTTTCTCCAAAAAGGCTCACACACACACACTCTCACTCACTGTTCCCATCCCTCCCCTAAACTGCACAGCGCACTTCCCACCCCCATTTTCTCACACTCTCTTCTCCACAGTGGATGTGTCCCCTGTCCCGTACCGTACCTTGCATCTTGTTCCTTGCTTTAGCCTTCAGTAGCCTTAGGTTTAGAGCACGCTCGGATAACAAATCCTTTCCCCCTATCTCACCACACTTGTTCTCGTCTCCTTCCAAGGCATCAACAAACTAGACTGTCCCTGGTTGAGGATTTCCTGCAAAGTTATCTTTAGACCAGGAACCATGCTCACAAATGATATCATAGAGAGAATCTATTGGACCGCCTTTCCCACAACTCTCCTGCTCGTGTTGTGTTTTTTCCTCTGACTAACTAACCCACACCTCCTCCACACCCCCCCCGGTTGTTACGCATCCCCCATTATCCTTGGAAGGAGAAGTTGGGATGCAATACGCAAAGCAAAGAGAGAAGAGAGGGGGGCGCGTGCGGATGAACGTGGTTCAAGTCGAAACCTTGGGGCTGTCAGCCTGCATGCATCTCTAGACTAGACGAGACGAGAGATAGAGAGAGATCCCACTGGTATAAAGAAGTCGACATCTTCGCTCCATCTATCCTGTTTTTCTCCCCTTCTTCTCCATCCCTCTCAAGACACTCTCAAGCAAGCTTCGTTTTTGCCTTTTGCTCTAATCACCACTTTCGCTTTTTTTGCAAAACACTCGTTAGTTTTACACTCGCTCAACCCAAAACAAACAACCCAACCGCAAAAATGGTCTCCGCTCGTGTCGCTATTGTTGGCTCCCTCGTTGCCTTTGCCAACGCTGGTTACCTCCCCGTTGCCAACACCACTGGCATCGCCTACACCACCGAGGTTGTCACTGCCTACACCACCTACTGCCCTGCTCCCACCACCCTCACCCACGGTGACAAGACCTACACCATCACTGAGGCTACCACTCTGACCATCACCGACTGCCCTTGCACTCTCACCAAGCCTGTCGAGACCAAGCCCGTCTACACCACTGAGGTCGTCACCGCCTACACCACCTACTGCCCTGAGCCTACCACCTTCGCTCACGGCAACAAGACCTACACCGTCACTGCTCCCACCACCCTCACCATCACCGACTGCCCCGGCGGTTGCACTGTCACCAAGCCCAACACTGAGGTTGTTGTCCCCACCAAGCCCGTCGAGACCAAGCCCGTTGTCCCCGGTGAGACCACCAAGCCCGTCGTCCCCGTTGTCCCCAGCGAGACCAAGCCCGTCGAGCCCGCTCCCACCACCCCTGCTCCCGTTGCCACCGCCGCTGCTGGCCGCAACGCCATCCCCGTTGTCCTGGCTCTCGGTCTTGCTGCTCTCCTGTAAATTCGTTTCAACGATTTGACATGCATGGTCTAATGGCCCTTGTCCACTCCCGCCCCCAATAGAAGGGAGTGCAAGGATGGTTTTTAATTTCTGGAAAGAGGAACATGATGTAAATAATTAATTCTTTATGATTTAGCGTCTGCATTGTCTGTTTTGCAACAGCAAAGCTTTGCTTAATCGCAAATACAACCCACATTGTATCCATACTATTCGCATTTCCTTTCATTGCCTTTTTCGTCTGTGACTGCAACTGTGACTTGACCAACATGATGTAACATTCGACCTTGGAATTGTCGAACCATAAATCGCGCATCTTATCCTGCTGATCCATGTTTACTTGGTGCTTACATTTACCCAGGGTTCAGACTGGGGTACACGCTGCACTCCAACATCTCCATCCCCGTTCCCCCAGCCACTTGACACACCTTTTTACCCTTTTCAGTGAAAAATCCCTCAAATCGGAGCCTGACTTGTTTTAGGCCGTTGGCACAAGACCTTGTTTTCTTGTTTCTTGCAACTCTTATCATCAGTTCATTGTCCAGGTGATAAGCCAAGGCATCAATTAATTGCATGGATTTGCAAACATCTGCAAGGGAGAGACATCCTCCAAGTCTTTTATCTGTGACAAACATGACTGTCTCGCGGCCGCCATGTCTTTCCTGTCAAGCCACACCACTTTGGCTTGTCAAGTTAGACAAGATCTGAGAATTAAGACGGATATACCAGTAGCTCGACATCATACTGAGACAGTGCATCAGCCCATTAAAAAGCACACATTGATAGTCCAGACCAGATTCTCAATTTCCAGCAGTGTCTATCAGATCTCACCCATGACTTTAATTGATATTGTCTTGTCTAACGTTAGTTAGTGTTGGAACAAGTAAAGATATTCGTTCATAAGCATCCTTCATCTTGCATAAAGATCGCCTGACTGCAGGAACAAGCATAAAACTGGATGTGCCAAGGATGACCGATTGTGCAACATATGCATGCATGCACAAGAACCGTTCATGTGCAACGGGACCCAAAAAGAAAGCCATGGATGAAGAAGGATGGATGTCCGGACAATGGTCAAAAATGGTAAAAGAATTGGAGACTGAGGGATTTGAACCCCCGACCTTCTGCAAGTGCGCTCGCAGTGCTTGCTACAAAGATGCAAAGCAGACGTGATTCCCCTACACCAAATCCCCATTGGTTGATGGTAGGGCATTTCATTTCTGAATTATATAGACCAGCTACCGCACCACAGTATGCAACCTATGTCTTCGCGGGGAGCTCAGGAATTCTTGTCATACTTCTCTTCTCACACGTATGCTTTTCGTCTTTTACTGAATCCCCCGATATCCCTCCTCGAATACTCATTCACAAGCCAGCATTTGGAAGCTGCAGTTATCGTATTGGCGAAAAAAGCAACAACCTCAAGACATTGAGTGTCCTGTCCTTGGGACAGGCCAATCGATCAACCCACCAGCATCATAACTTGGCTGGAGTCAAATATTTACTTTCAAGATGTCCTTTCAATATCACCGTGATCATTCATCGCGAGCATTGCTACTAGCTTACTTTATGGGTTATTCCATATGTTCATCATTATGAAGTGACTATTGGCATGGTTAGCAGCAGGGTTGCAGAAGAAGATCTAGCTCGAACATGTGCACTCCCTTATTTCTACTTTCGACATTAGTAGATCAACCAGCCCTGTTTCGCTATCTGCCTGCTATTTAAGCTAATAAGTTCGGTCATTGTTGTTTGTAAGCTGTCTGTGTATACTGTCCATCAGCCATCATCTTGCCGAGGATTGGAACACGAGCTTGAAAAACAGTCTTGACTTGAAACAACTCGAAGCAACATGAAAGTATATTCAAAGTAGATTCGTCACATACGATCTAACATGCAGCTCTGCCAGTAGTGGATTATGGTCACAGAAAGGAAGGTCAATGCCGTATACACTGGATCATGACAACGAAGACAACGATAATAACAGAAGGACTAATCTCAAAGAATATAGGAATACCGACTAATCAAAGAGTATGTTATAGAAGACATCAGAAAGGCTGGGCATCGAAACCATAATGTTTATTGCAAGCTCGTGTCCTAGCTCCTAACCATGCAGTTTCGGATCGCTTGTTGGAACCAAAAGTTTTGGGTTTGGTTTGTAGTACTGTGGTTAACTGACGGAATAGACATGGATGATACTATGAAGGACAAAACCTGAAGAATTCCCTGCAATTCTAGGAGATCATGCTGGAGATCACAAGATAAGAAGGATATCCGAAGCAAAGGTCTAATGTAAAGCTCTCATTCGCAGCGTATAGTCATATAAAAAGCCTGCTAAGTCAATTGCAAACGGTGAATTGGAATCAAATTCACCAACCATCCATCATGTCTTCCATTGCATTCCGCCGGCCTGAGAGCCAAAGTCAAGAGGAATCCTTTACTGGATTCTCGCCCTGCTCACATCGCATTTTGTCATTGATCATTAAATTATTACTCCTTTCCGAACCAAGACTTCCACTGAGCCGTCTTGATCGACGCCAAGACACCATAGTAGGCAGGCTTCTTGCGGAAGTTCTCATCCCAAAGCAGAGCATCACCTTCGCCTTCGAAAACATCCGGGATCCATGAGTACTTGTCCGAGATACCCTGAAACATATTAGCACCAATCCATATAACGTTGCTAAGCGAATACATACCCAAACAGTAATGCCGATGCACTTCTTGACATTCATGCACGACTCAACTACACGCTGGAATGCTTTTGTCTGCGCCAAAAGCGCCTTCTTGGTGGCAGGGGTGTTCAGGCGGATATCCACCTCGGTGTACTCAACCAGAACGTTCTGGTCTGTAAAACGTCGAAGAGAAGCTTCGAGCGTCTTGCGTTCAGGGGCAATGTTCTGCTGCGTTGCCGTGGGTTCACCAGTGAGATGAGCCTGGAGTCCAACACCGTCGATTCTAGCACCGTATGAACGGACAAGCTTAACAAGACGAGCAGACGCAATGGTCTTGGCATTGTTGAACTCGAGGTTGTAGTCGTTGTACCAGAGCTTTGCCTTGGGGTCGGCCTTGGCAGCGAAGCGGAAGGCGATGGGGATGTAGGCTTCTCCGATAGTCCTGTACCACACGGAATCACGGTATGTGCCGTCCTCGTTGAAGGCTAACAGATTAGCATATATTCAAGAATGAATTGCAAAACACCACTCACCCTCATTCAAAACATCCCAGTTCGTGCAGCGTCCCTTGTATCTGCCAGCGACCTTGTTGATGTGGTCCTCCATGATGCCGATGAGCGTCTTGTTGTCGAAATTACCAGCCTCGACCCAGGGAGCGAGCTGGCTGTGCCAGACAAGAGTATGGCATCGCAGGTTCTTCTTGTGCTTGGTAGCAAAGTTGGCATGAGCATCGGCGTCCTCGAAGGTGAAGTTCCCACGGTTAGGTTGGGTAGACTCCCACTTCATGGCATTCTCGGGTGTGATTGAGCCGATTTCATATTTGTCCTTGGCGATCTTTTCATTGCGGGAGTCGAGTCCGAGAGTCAGAGCAGTACCAACGTGGACTTTGCCCTTGGCCTTGATAGCGGAATCGAGACCTTTCCATCTGTTGACGTTGGTCAATTGATCAATTGAGAGCATGAGAAACTTCACTTACGAAGCGGGCCAAGCTACGACGGAGCTGGCGGCGGCCAGAGCCAGCACAAGAGTCTTGACAGGAGAGTGCATTTTCAGAACCGAAGGGTTGCGACTGAACTTGGTTGCCCTAAAATCAAATCATGTCAAGTCTGGGGTAGTTTATATAGTGCCATGACAGTTATTGTAGGGCTCATGGGAACCAATTCAACCGGAATTACATGTTGAATGTCGATCAATGGCTTGTGACAAAAGACCATGCGATTGCTAAGAAATTGGATGATTTATCCGGCGGCTACAACGCATGGCCTGGGATGTATTATCTCTTCTTGGCTACTATGGGACCATGACCAGTTAGTTGTTGATGTGTAGTGATGCCATGAAGTAACATTAAACAATGAAAACCACAAGGGTATAGGTAGGGGGTATATTGCTGGACGCTGTGTTGTGCGCCTGTATGCAATAGTAAGAGTACCGACTTGAACAGAGTTGGACCAATAGCGGTAGGCAGACTTCCCGAGGTAGACCGGATGAATAACCAATTTCAACTGCGACGATCACACTCTACCATACAACCAAGGCTGCAATACTGATTTCCGCGAACCATGGAGCTCGCTAGGTTCCCCGCGTGGTTGGGTCCCCGCAGTCCATGACACATATATTCTACCTGCAGAGAGATTGAAATACCGGATGATTTAAAGCAACTTAACCGTTTAGCCTATGTAACCATGAGGTGGTCTGCCAAGTTGGGCATGCAGAGGAAGATCTTGTTGAAGTGAATGGCGTGACGCAGATTGGGCCACGATTGTTAGGCTAAAGACATCTCGGCAGAGTATTACCCCGGCATAGTCATGGACAGAAAATTGAGACTGCAGAACATGTTGCAAGAAGCGACGGCTATTGTCTGGGGTAGAGCCTGAGTTGAAATAAGGTTGACGTCAAAACCAGTTTCGTAGTATTAAGGGGAGGTCCGGACAGTTTGGGTTACAATGTCCAGGGACCAGTTGTGTCGGGGGGAGAATGGCAGACGTCCAGATCAGTATTGTCTATAAGACCTGAACCATTAGTTAGTCAGTAATGGATAGATGTGACATGGAGAAACGTTCATTGGATATATTCAACATCTAAGTGATGTATTGCTAAAGCAGGATACCATCTATCCTGCTTTGGGGTGGCAGTGGAAGGAAAATGTGTTCAGACGTAGTCTGTAGTCCCACGATGTGAGAAAAAAACAAGTAAATCAAAAGGGTATGTTGGAAGTGGCCATGACAATTTAATGAAAGCGTTCGGCAGTTGGATAAAGATAATACGCCATCTTTGAAGTGTGCAAGCTGAGAAAGTTGAGCATATTCGGGCTTTTTCAAGTGTCTTCCAAGTAGCAATGACAGCAATATTAAAGTCAATACAAGGGTATAGTGAATGTAACTGAACCTCTGTTGAAGCCATACTTGTGCGATACCGTATATAGACAGATAGAGGCTATTACTCGGACTATATGTTTGTACTATGCTCATCCGTGGAGGGGATCCATACACAAACCCTGTGAGAATTTATAGCCAATGCGATAATAGATTAGACGGGAAAGAACTGGCGGTGAATGATGTTTATCAACAGAGAGCGCATATCTACTACAGAAGAATGATTGTTTACTGACCGTAAACTGTCAGAGCAAAGGAAAATTTCTAGCATGCTAGCGCCTGAACAATTTGCCTCATAAAAGCAAGATTCTCTTCAAGGAGTCCATATATTGGATTACTTACCAACATTGCCTGTCATTAAGCATGCAGAAATCGCTCGAATCATGCATGCATAAGCATTGATAACATTGGACTTTGGCCAAAGGACGAGTATGTTGTTCATTGGCGCATGTGCATTTCTGAACCACCAATAAATCATGAGAAATGAGCAAATTCTGAAGGATTCGTGCACTGTTATCATAGCTGACCAACCAAGTGGTACTAACCATGCTGCCCCAGGCAAGGTGAAAAAAAAAAGAAAAAAAGGAAACAAGATAAAGGACAAGGAATCAAGAGACACCATAGGGCTGCGACAGCATTTCATCAAATTGTAAAACTCAGTTGAAACATCAATTAATTCCATTCTGTGACGATTATTCTTAAGTTCCCACGTCAATCAATCCCCTCGGACTCTGCCCCCAGCCCCCAAAGCTTACTCTAACTCAATGTTACATCGACAAGTGCGTTGACTGGAGATTGTCAGGCTTATCACAAGGACTAAGACGCGGACTAAGGCTCGGACTACTATGTGAAACATATGAATCCGAGCTTTAAGCATGCACAGCCACCCCTTTGCAATCCCACTACAGAATAGAGCGGCACATAAGGCAGACTGCCGACGATGATCATCCACAACCCTGCAGCGAAGGAATTGTCCCTTCTTACTATTTTTAAGCAATCCCTTGATAGGGCTGGTTTGGTTGTCAATCTGCGTGAGATTTCTTATTCCGTATCGTGGCTAAGCCATCGGGATATCCTTGCGCACAGGAATGAGATTGAATTTTGTATACACACAGACAGGGATTAAGATCCTCTTGTCATATAGATACAGACATATCTTCACCCGAGAATTCAGACTTGGCTTTTTTTTCAGTCCATCGATAATAACAACAACAACGCCATTATAAAAAATGTCTCACATTGCCGGAGCGCGGCGTACCAGTACGGACTCTGGGTATATCGAATTGACACGTTCAATCCCAGAGCCAACGTCCTACGATGAAGTAAAATCAGCACACGCCGCTGAACCTGTCATGGTTACATCCGTCGGCCAGGACTCTATTGATGAACTGGAAGATAACCTCCCTCTTGGAAAGGCTGTCCGTCGATATCCCAAAGTTGTTGGATACTGTCTTGGCCTCACAATAGCCATTGTCGGATGGGGCTATAACCTGGTCGTCGTCGGATCAGTTATTGGTGTCGAGTCATTTCAAAGAGATTACGGCCAGCGATACAACGGCAAATACATCATTCCGACAATGTGGCTGTCCTTGTGGTCAGCTCTACCACCTGTCGGTGCAGCAGTAGGTGCAGCAGCAGGAGGTTGGCTGCAGGATCGGATTGGACGCAGGTTCTGTCTCATGGCTGGCAACATCGTATCGGCAATCTCCATCGCTTTCATCTTCTTTTCATATCTTCCGCCAGATTTGGAGAGCAAGAGATCCGTATTGACAGTCGGTTTAACCATCCAAGGCCTTGCTGTCGGTATCGTCAAGATTACAGCTGCCACATATGTGTCCGAAAACACGCCAACATCACTAAGTGGACCAGCCATGGCGCTATTCCCAACCTTTACTCTCCTGGGTCAACTTCTTGGCTCAATAGTTGTATTCGCCGTTAACGGAGTCGAAGGGCAGGCCGGCTACCTTGGGGCTTTTGCCTCTCAATGGTTTTTCGCAGTGGTTACCTTCATCCTGTCAATCTTGATGCCTGACAGCCCTGTATACCTTATCGGCAAGAACCAAGAAGGCAAAGCTCTGCGTGCGTGCAGAAGATTGTATGCTCCCAAGGTGGACCACTACAAGGCACTGGAAAAGTTTCGACGGGCGCTGGAGAAGGAAAAGGCGAGTCAAGGAAAGGCGTCGTATATCACTTGCTTCAAGGGTGCCAACCTCCGACGAACAATGATTGTCATCCTTGCGTATTCTTTGACGAGTTTGTTCGGTCTTGAGCTTTTGTCAAACGCTGGATACTTTCTGCAGACTATTGGCATGGCATCGGGCACCAGTCTACTCCTGATGATTGCTGGTGTTGTTGCAGGAATGGCAGCCAACGGTCTAGGAATCTGGATTCTATCGAGGGTAGGACGACGAAAGATGACTCTGGTATCTCTTTTCGTTGTCACATTGCTCTGGGGTGCTGCTGGTATTTCCGGGTTTTGGAGAGGACAGGTCATGCCATATGTAACGGGAGGAATCATGATTGCCATCATTGTGGTGTGTGGCTTGGGTTGCTGGCCAGCCAGTTTTGCCATTATGGGAGAGGCGAGTTCACTTCAGCTGCGAGCCCCGACCCAGGGCGTCGGTGGTGTGGCAGGACAAGGGTTGTCTATAGCCATGGCCCTTGCCGTTCCCAGCCTTTTCAACCCGGATGCTGGCAACCTAGGAGCCAAAACCGGTTTTGTCTTCTTTGCACTGTGTGCTGTCGGCGTCGTAGTGGTCTGGTTCTTCCTGCCTGAGATGAAGGGCAGAAGCGTTGAGGAGCTTGACCAGATGTTCAAGATGGGACTTCCAGCGAGACAGTTTGAGAGCTGGAAGATGGACGAGGGTGAGGAACAGGCTGGATTGTCTTTAAATGCAGCTTGGGATGAGCACCAAACACGGGATGTATAGCAAAGGAGTTTCACAAATCGGTCTAGAAGATAAGGAAAGCATATCATTTTGTATTGAGTTATACAGTAATCTTAGATAAGGACGATAAACATGGATGGCGTTTTCGTTCAACAAGCAACTCAGTTTTGCAACAACCCTTCGCACATCCCCAAATTGAGCCAACACGGCTCTCCAATAACTTAGTCTAGCTAAGCCTTGATCGCAATATCCGCGCAAGTAAGGTAAACCTGAGGTGTCTGGAAAGAGTTCCACTTGAATGAGAGCAGAGTGTGCTCAGACACATAGTCAGGAATCTTAATCTTGGACGAAACAGTGTATCCTCCAGCAATCGACGTGTAACACGAATTGATGGGAGCATTGTCAACACCTCGGCATCCCTTTCCATCGTTGTTTCCTTGGAATGATTTACAAGTGAACCAGTCGTTTCTCCAGCAAAGTTGATCAGGACTGCAATCGGGGCTGTACTCGCATGACTGGCCGTCAACATCAGTGCAGGGAAGAATGCCAGCTTCAAAGCAATCCTCAGCTTCTTGCTTCTCAGCTTCGGTTGGGATGTAGTCAGGATCGAGGAACTTGTTGACAATCTCCTGATCCTGGCAGATACGGTATGTGAACATTCCACCATGGTCACCGTTGTTGTCAACGCACCACTGCACGTCAACGACCTGACCAGGAGAGTAGGTGACAACGGGCTCTTTCCCCCAGTTGGCTCCAGGCCTGTTGTAGTCGACACTCACGCGAGCGTTGTAGCCACATGGACCGGAGCGACCGACTTTGGCAGCGTCGAGGTCAGGCCATGCTGTGACGGGTTCGAGAATAGCGCATTCGGGGCACGTGTCTGGTCCAGCCTGGGCATTGTGTTAGGATCTGATGCTATCAGACAAACTGAGACTACTCACTTCGGCATTGAGCCCAGTACGGCTCATAGGTTGACTAAGGTAGCCATGTCCGTAGACTTTGGTCGACAGAGCGACGATGGTGATGATGGAGGAATAGATCATTTTGACAGATTGATCTTGTAGAAACGACTTTACTTTGGGATGATGAAAGCTGTCGATGATAGTTGAGCAGAGGAGACGCCTGCTCCCTTATATAGCTGTTTCGTAGGCTGCCTGCCCAATAGCTCACCCTCTCAAACTGCTCGACTTTTACAAAACTCAACTTGTACACTCATCCCGTCTATGCAATTCAACTCTCTACACCGTCGTCGAAACAGAAAACCGATTCTTTCCGCTTGCCTTCTGGTCCGATGCTTTAATTCGGCCCTAATGTTGAGTTATTAAACGTCACTGTTGCAACCTCAACATGATTTCCCACCTATCCCGATGTTCTCATGACACTTTTCAGCAGGGCATTTTAACACCTCAACGACCTCCATCCCCATTCTATCAGGAAACGAAAATTTTCATCTCAACTCTTCGGCGGTTTCCCGGACATGGTTACCTAAATATAGTCAAGCTGGATGTAGATCATCCGACTGACAAGATGAACGTCTGAGAGAAAAGGGTGTCGGGACGAGCCTACCGTCGCCAGCATAAGCGGAAGGATCCTTCCGCAGTAAGGGGCCCCGTGGGAAAGCCTATGGACAACTTCCTAAAAAGGAACTAAAAAGAAAGAGTCTTAGGGTTGATGGCCAAGATGAGTGCATGATTACCTGCTGGGATACCGCATTGTGGACAGTCGGCCTGCAGGGATAGGCCAGAGACTTTGCGATCATCCGGGTTATGGAAACGATTAACGTAAAGATTATGTAGGCTCAGCATAATCTGGGGCATATGGGGATATGGGGATCTGGCTGGATACCACGTAGTGTTGGTGCTACAGACATGTGAGTTTAATCATCCTGATTGATCTACCAACGGCATATCTTGTGAAACGTCTCCAAGCCTCGGCTTCACACAACTAACACAGCATGAATAAACCCACCACATATGACGACATCCAGAACAACGCATGTCGTTTAGCAGCGAACGGAGTCTAACACAAAACAACGTTAAACGCTCGACCCTCATCTAGCCAAGACTTGACATCGGACCGAGCCTTCATAATAACCTTCATAACGACCCATGGTTACATCGCCGCCATAATACGCTCACTTCCTCTTATGCCACCTCGGTAGTAGTGAGGCACATAAGCGGCAAATGATCATCCCCACGTGTAGTAACGCTCAGGTCTCTTCTCCAGGTTTTCCACACGCGCCAACCCCGCACTCGAACCAAAGTGTCAGAAGTGACCCTTGTCTCGTGGCTTTTCTCGGCCCTTTTCAAAGAGAATCGGGCCTCAGTCGGGGAGGTCTTCTGATTTGGGATACTCTGTCGAAAACTGACGATTTTGGGACTTTGTATGTCTTTGAGGAGAGACATAGGTCTCGTTGAACGACTTGGGACTGACGATAAAAAGCTGAGATGTTTCCAGGTGAACGACTGAAATCCGTCCGACAGCTACTCATCAGCACCTCCACTCTTGGTTATCATGAAGCTCCTTCTGTCCGCCCTCACTGCCGCCCTGGCTGGCGTCTTCACCCGTTCTCTCGCCGCAGACACTGCAGCTTGGAAGTCTCGCAACATCTATTTCGTCCTGACTGACCGTATTGCCCGCGATGCTGGCGACTCTGGCGGAAACGCTTGCTCCAACTTGGGGTCGTACTGCGGTGGTACATTTAAGGGACTGCAATCCAAGCTCGACTATATCAAGGGCATGGGTTTCGATGCCATATGGATCACCCCTGTTGTTGCCAGTAAGTACTCTACACATGAAACCTGACACTTTATTAATTGTTTGGTGTGTAGACAGTCCGGGGGGTTACCATGGGTATTGGGCAAAAGACCTATATTCTATCAACTCCAACTATGGAAGCTCTGATGACTTGAAAGCCCTTGTCAATGCTGCTCATGATAAGGTGATTAGAGTGATAGATTCCTTTTGAAACTCGACTAACTTAAACCAGGGTATATATGTCATGGTCGATGTGGTTGCTAACCACATGGGCCCTGGTTCCATCTCCGACAACAAGCCATCGCCTCTCAATGAAGGCTCATCTTATCATACTGATTGTAATATTAATTACAACGACCAGGGCAGTATCGAGTACTGCCGTATTGCTGGGCTCCCTGACCTCAAGACGGAGGATGGAACCATTCGTAACCTTCTCAACAACTGGATTAAATGGCTTGTCTCGGAGTATAAATTCGATGGAGTCAGAATCGACACGGTCAAGCATGTTGAAAAGGACTTTTGGCCTGGATTCTCTTCCGCTGCTGGTGTTTACACAATCGGTGAGGTCTGGGACGGTAACCCAGACTATCTCGCGGGATACGCCAATACTATGTCTGGACTCCTCAACTACGCCATCTACTATCCTATGAACCGATTCTATCAGCAGCAGGGTTCCTCTCAAGATCTGGTGAACATGCATGACGAGATCACCTACAAATTCCCTGATCCGAGTGCCCTGGGAACCTTCATCGACAACCACGACAATGCGCGATGGTTGAACCAGAAGAATGACAAATCCCTGCTGAAGAACGCCTTGGCGTATGTTATACTCGCAAGAGGAATCCCCATCGTTTACTACGGTACTGAGCAGGCCTACGCTGGTGGAAACGACCCAGCCAACCGAGAGGATCTCTGGCGCAGCAACTTCAACACCAATGCCGAAATCTACCAGGCTATTTCTCGCCTCTCTGCTGCACGTTCCGCTGTTGGTGGACTAGGCAGCGACGACCATGTCCACCTCTACGTCGAGAACGGTGCCTATGCATGGAGCCGTGCGGATGGCGACCTTGTAGTGCTCACAACCAACGGGGGCAGTGGATCTTCCGGTCGACACTGCGTTCATTCCCGAAAGGCAAACAAGTCATGGGACAATGTTTTCGGAGATGGTTCGTACACTGCTGATGGAAATGGTATCGTTTGTATCAATGTGTCCAACGGAGAACCTGTTGTTCTGATTGGAAAATAAGGCCAGCATATAGTGGTATACATTGATATATGAGGGCAAGGAACGGTATGACTGAAGATTGCTATTCTTTCCTAGCTAGAACGTGGTTATAAGTGCATAGCATAAGAAAGCATCACCTACTAGCTAGGCTTGGAAATCCACTACTTGTTTGATAGGTTTCCTCCAGTCTTTTGCCTTGATGCAATACATGTACGTGCATTATCTACAGACAGGATTTGTGTTCCTTCTGGCTTTCTCTGCCAGACAAACTCCCACCTCTAGCTTCTGCAGCATATGTCACCTTTGAGCTATAGGACACATCCCGCAGGCTACCATGTGCTTGGGCTAAAGGGGGTAGCCTCGCCTGGTTCTTGAACTTCTTTCGGCCCAACGATAACCTGCTGTTCAGTTGCAGATTGCTTCACTTTTCCTCTGGGGTTTATCAAACACCCAAACACTCTGTTTAATGTTAGCATCATGTTGCAAGGACCGCCCAACAACATCAGAGCAAGCAAGCAAGCACTTACGCAAAGAATATCAACAACAGGCCCCCAGCAACACCTGAACCAACTCCTGCACCTATTCTCTGTCTTGAGTTTAAGTCTACGTATAAGTCAGCCATTGTTCCTTAATTTTCTGTGGTAGAACAGACTTACCGCCCTCCCAGCCTATGCCGGCATCGCCACTGTCGTCGTCGCCATCATCGCCATCGCCACTGCCGTCAGTCGGTGAAGGAATCATAGTACTATATTCTGGTTCAGTTGTCGATATTTCTGTTGTTGTCGTCAATACTGTCCGAGTAATCCTTAAAGTCTCGCAATAGTAGGCCTCAGCGGTGAGCTGAGGCCACGTATAAGTTGCACATCTCGAAAGCGGATTGTCAGTACTGCGTGCTATTAACATGGCATCTCAGTTTGGTTTATGTGAAGACCAACCACTCCAATGTGTTGGCATCAAATGCAGTTCCGAATTCGATGCATGCTGTCGTGAAGCCACATATTGCACCATCGCAGCATCCAACATATCCACCATCTCGAGCAAAGACACTGAACATGCCGCAGGTATCCACGGATAAACAAGTAACGGGATTATCAGCATCTAGGAAGCAGCAATCAGTGGAAATTTCGGCCAGAGGCTTGACTGGCGACTGGGGAGTAAATTGCACGCACCACCTTCCACGTATCCGCATGTATGACTAGGATCTTCAACAGAGGCCAACATATTTGTCAGATCCTGCTCTGCTATTGCAGCTGATAAGCTTGATGACGCATCAAACTGGGTTGTCTCTTGTGTCATGCTGGTGACAATACAACATAGAAAAATGGGAAACAATATCGAAATCATTGTCACTGTTGGTCGAGTTCATGCGAACTCATGGACTCGCTGTGAGGGCTTTTATATGTGGCAATAACAGGCCGATTGCTCTGATCTCCTCTAGGATCTACAAGGCCCGGATGGATGGTTGGCGATAAAAGGCTGAAGTTGCTCCAGTTTGTCACAGACTGTAGGGAGGATGTTCAAGAAGCTAACTTGGTGTTGAATTATGATATGATGGAAATCATGCATAGCCTGCAGCTTTTATGGAATAGATGCATCCTTTCTGGTCACGTTCCTTTTAAATAGATAAGGGGTACTTAGGCTTCACCAGTTTCTCAGTGAGAGTAGAAATACTGCTGATCTTTGAGATACATAGCAGTACATCAACTCATCTACTATCATCCATACATACTACGGTTGAAATAAGTACTGACCGCAGGGATATGATTGTAACGCCTGAAAATTTCATTTATGGCTTGGCGAGGACATGTAGGGTGGGTGGCATCCATGGACCTGATTGGGATAGTTTGGATAGTGGCGTGGGAGCTGAACGTTTGGTGTCATTTTGAGGCTTTGAGAGTGAGACATGATAGCCTGATTGTGCATGATTGCAAGCCATCCACGGTAGTGCGGCTGAGTCTCGCATTCGCATGTGAAAAAAAAGCAGTGGGAAGTACTGAAACAAATACAGGGGATACGCCGTAACTTTTCAACCTCTCGACATATACAGACGTTTATGGGAAAACTGGATGAGGACATGTAACAATCCTTCATCTGAACGAGACACGAGGAAAGCATCTCACACTCGTGACTGAAGCAACAAGTGAGACTGCAAACATGACAGAATCAACCATAGTGTGCCGACGACTAGAGGACCTGAACGACTTTAGCGACTATATCGATACGCTCCGGTCGGAGACGCAGTTTGACCCGACAGAATTACGGTCTTGTAAGCATGAGATTTGCAACGCCATTTACGGCACTGGAAATCCGGACATCTCGGGAATTGGAGTTTGTCACATTCTTCTTCCTGCCTGATACTCTGCTCATCAGACACAGGTCACTGTCGGCTACATCATGGAGTTTGGAATTGGCATCCTCTTCTCGCTGGCAATCATTCTATTTCGAAACCGACTACGAAGTAGCCCTCACTCACGCAGGATATACGGAATCCTCATGTCCGGCTTGAGTGCATTCTTCGACTCAGCAGCATACTTTTCGCTGTCGCTGCAGCTTGCAACCATCGCGGTGCTGGTTCAAAAAGACTACGGGATCAGCGCTGCAGACCTTGGCGCCATCGAAGCACGGATTGCCCAGCTTGTAGCAGTCATAAGCGTCACACCGCTGCTGTATCCTGCTGCTCTCCTGGAGCCACCGGCCGGTAGTACCGATAAGGGTGTGCGGCATAATGCTAGACTACTGTTGTTGAGTATCACGGTTGCACTGTCATTCTACCCTTTTCTATCGAGATGCCTCCATGCTTTTGGGGAGAGTCTAATCGGAGATGGAGGTGAGGCAGTAGTCTCTACCATAGATTGGAGTGAAGTTGAGAAGATGTGTTTTCCTGATGGATTTCGGAGCCTCAAACAGACAACAGCCTGGAAAGCGCACGAGGGTTTGGAGCTGACAGCAAGTTTGCTCACTTACATTTTTGCAGCTTGGCTCCTCGCTGGCCTTCCAAACACACGACTCGTAGACAGAATGGGAAAGGAGGCAAACGAGGTAAACGAGGCAGAAAGAGCACTCTCGTGGCGGGAGCGAATGAACGAGTGGCTCAGAGACAGACCAGGAGTTGCAGTACTTCCGCTTTTGGCCATTATTGGTCTGACTATTCCATTGTTGTGGTTAATCTTCGCCTTGAGAAACTTGCAAAGAGAGCTGTCTCAAAATCTCGGTGGGAGTTACGATGGACAGAATTGGGGGTTTGGGCAGATTGTTTCCATTGTTCTGTTTATGCCCATTGGGGTGGAAATGGCGTATCGATGGAGGTTCGGGCCGACGTTCTCGGCGAGGAACTCAGCAGCTGTAAGAACCGTATAACGGTCAGAATTTTCTTCACCTTAGTCCCAGTTCAATATACCCCAGTTTCCGCAAGGAGCGCACCTGTAGATTGTTCGTGTAACTTGTGGACGTCTCAGCTCGCCTTCGCTCTGCACCACCCACTGTTATGGAGTGGTTAAGCGAAGGCTTCACATTATTCAAGAGCTTGGAGATAGCAAACCAGATTGCCTGCTGTAGCAATCCAATAGACTAAATACTTTCATATTGTATTTACAGTCTGATGCGTGAAAGAAGAAGTTGAGAATGTGATATCGAGCTGCTGGCTTCCTTCAGCCAGCCACGAATGAAGGAAGCCAGCCACGAAACGTGTCACAGTCGGCTCCTTGTCTAGGTTAAAGTATTGTAGGGTTGGTTAATTCGACGCAAATGCCCCGCAGCGTAGTGCTGAGAGACTGAAAACGGTCGAATTGAGAATAAATGTTTCAATATCGAACGTAGACCAGGCCTAGAATGTTCTCATACGTATGTGACCCCGCCGACAAGAAATGTGATACGATTAAGGCTGTAGTCACCTCGCCTCGTGGCATTTTTGCTCACAGCTGCGTATAACTTGATTGATATAAATGCTTGCTGTTGCCCAACATGGCAAGATAGATATAAAAGTAACGCTGGGTATCCTCTTAACTTAAGCTATCATATCAACTATCGTACAAATATCATTCTATCTCAACTTCGATTATCAATATGGCTTCAAGTACCTGGCCCTCCCCATATGTTGGCTCTCATCTGCTTTTGACAGAGCCCGCGCCTGATAACGGGTCATGGGACAGCATTCCGGCCCCATGGACTGAAATCCGCTTTGATGCAGTCGATGTTCTCTTCATCAGCCCATTCTTTGTCAACACTGATGATTACTCATTCGAGCTAGGCGTTGGGGTAAACCTCGTTGCCCGTTTCAACTGGGTGATTCAAGCCGCTCGCACTGCGAACCCCAACGTCAAGATCATCTTGGAGCAGTTCTGGCGCGGCGACGAAAGTTTGGATTTTGGAGCTTTCCAGGGCAATGTGAACAATATAAATCATTACGCCGATAGCGTTGCTGCTTTTGTCGAGTCATACTACAACCAGTCGCTACCTGCACTCACTGGTGGCGGCCAGGTATCTGCTCGGATCGATGGGTATGACGTCGATGTCGAGAGCAGCACTCTGGTAGCCGATCTTCCCACGGTACTCACCGCTGTGCGTCAGTCCCTTGACACGCTCAGCACCAAATTGGGCGCTTCCAAATTCACTGTCTCCATCACGCCAGCCTGGACCGAGTTTCTCGATGGAAGCGTCGCACAGTCCTGTGACTACATCAACATGCAGAACTACAGCGGCGGTGCTGGCACCAGCCCCCAGGAATACCTGGAAGCCGTGCCAGGTTTCAAGCAGACACAGCTCGCCTGGGGATTTGCCTCCGAGCAGCCGTGGGTAAACACCATATCCGATTTCTCAGGAGTAAAGGCAAAGATTGAGGAGGTTGTTGGCGGCCAGTGGGCAGGCGTATACACATGGCGTCTGAACTCTGATAACTACGAGTACGAGAATGTCTTTCAGGTCTGGCTGTTTGGTCTGGTGCATGGAGTCACCCTGCCGAACGCGCGGGCCGAAAGTATTGTGGATAAGTACTGGCAAGAATATGGCGGGCGGGCGAGCCCTGACGGACCGATCATCCCTATAGGTAATTAGAACCAAGATGGGGAAGAGACACGGCCATTAGGCACTAAACCATGGGCAATATTTGACATTGGACATGGTGTTGAGCGTAATATTATATCAGAGATACTGGTTCACTGAGCAATCTACTACTTCTCCTACCTACAAAGGAATCGCCCTTCTGTGAACCGTCGCTGCACATTGGCTGCATGTTCCATTTACCAAAGACCAAGAGTGGCGTGAGCTGCGTAGGTAGATAAGCCTATGGATCATCCTGGAAGATAGTCTACATCGAGTTTGACAGATAATTGCAGACAAACACCCAAGAACGGACTAATCTAAAATTGGGGTTACTCCCGGGATGTATCATGGCTCATCAAGATATTGTTTAGCAACAACAAGGGCGCATATGGTAGGTTGAATAACAGACACAACCCCTCAGAAACTCGCAAAACACAATATCGTGGTCTAGGATATATCTAAGAAAAACGCTGCCCGCAGCCAATACTAGACGCTTGAAAGGACAAAAGATGGTACAAGAGAAAGCTATGAGGAGAGGACATAAAACAAGATAAGTTCTAGTCAAAGCACTACTCCATTGAAAAGATCAACTATCCCACTCAAGGACTTAAGGGTACCAAGCATCACGCATCGGTCGGTCGACATAACAATCACAGGTTGACCTGACGTCGGTGAGACAGTCAAATTTATGGCAGACCCTTGATGTCTCGACCCTGGCAACCATTGCTTTTTTCCTTCGCTTGGGATTTGCTGTTGGCATGTTAGTAAGACGTCTCATCTGAGTGTGCTGTCACTTGAGCGCAACTTACGAATTTTCCAGGAATGTTAAAGCAGGAAGCCATGTCCATAGAAACACCGCACAAGCCAAGGTAGAACTAAGGAATATTATGTTAGCAGATTGAGCTATAACCCTGAGATCTGTATATATGAATGCTCACTGGCCATTGAGAGTATCAGTTGCTGAAATGGCTGTGGGATCGAGTCAGCTTGGCTCTGGACACAGGTGATATTGAAACTCAACTCACGTTCGTGCATGACAATGACATAAAACTCCTTGCCCACGTCATTTTAGACCTCTAACTGGCCGAGAGACTGTGCAAGGTTAGGGAGTGACGAAGGTATACAATATACCTAACACATACCATGAATTTATAGTTTTTGCATCGATCTGCACGAGTTTCAAGTGCGGCTGGGAGAGCGCTGGCAAGGGGAGACATGGCAGCCATGGCCACGAGAAGTGTTGCGAAAGACTTCATGTTTTGTGAAGGTAGTTCGTTGACAGAAGATAGAACAGAACTATTATCTAAGCTTGAAAAACGAAGATGATTGGAATGATCTTAAAAGAAAAGATAAGAGAGGGTTAATGTTTGAAGGGATGGCGGGCAGTATTTAGAGAACATGAGAGAGAAGACACGGGAGTACTTATCTGCATAGTCCATAACACACAATCATATCCAAATCAAAAACAAAATCTCTTGATATTGATCAAATAGGCTGATTTTCCAGATAATACTATGAAATATCAATCAGGCCTAGGGCTGACGTTTCTCAGCTCACGTCGAGACACACACAGCCATGTCGCTCGTCCATCCAGGTGGCTCCCCACTGATGCCCCCCCTGCCGCTGAGTTTGTCAGTTGACCAAACAAACAGCAGCATCTCAAGAGGTGCTCAGCCTATATAGTAGCTTTAAGTAGCATGACACTGCCCGTTGTATCGGCGTGCCCGCCACTGGCAGAGATTCTTAATTACAAGCTTATCTTAATCGATGGTATGCGTCGTCGTGGCTTCGGAATTAGTACCATCCAGTCCACAGATTAAACAGCGCAAGGCAGTCAGATCAGTGTATATATATGCTAAAGTAGATGATGGAGGTATAAAAGTTGATCTATATGTGCTCAAAACCTGCTAGCTACATGATTTGAATACGTCAATCACTTAAGAATATACAAATGAATTACTGATGTGTTTGGGCTGACTTCTTGACAGTATGCTTGCCCATACATAAAACCTGTCTCCGATTTGGTCTTCTAGTATGGCGAGTTGTAATCTAGATTGGCACCAGAGAAGGGAATGTTGCACTGTGTGTACGAGGGGTCGTAGTACGATGAGTCGATGATGCACCAGATGTACGGATAGTCGTTGTCTTGGTACGCAAAGAAGCTCTTGCACCCTGAGCCGTAACTAGCACACCGAGCTGCACACACCTGGAACATTCTCTCGGTTGTGCTGAACGACTCTTGGACCAGATCGTAGTGAGTGTACTTGTTGTAAACACATCCCGTACCTGAAAACTGCCGGGTGTAGTGTTCGGAAGTGCTGGCCGTAGCCACAGCTGTGGCAGTTTCTGTCTTGCTGACAGTGGTGCTGACCGTAGTGGTCTGCGACACGGTGGTGGTATCAGTGACACCTGGAAGAGTCGTGGTCTCGGTGACTGTGTACGTTGTAGAGATGCTGACGATGACGGTTTCCACGGCCTGGGACTCGGTAGATACATCTTCGGAAGTCTGGACAATGGTCTCAGCAGCTGTGACGGTGACAATGGCCGTGAGCGAGGGGGCCCCGACGAAGCAGCTGCAGGCCGTAGATAGAGCATCTGATCCATATTCCTCGAGAGCGACAGGGGCATCTGCTACACGGGGGGAGATGTCGCGAGAGGCAAGTTCAAGAGCTGCGAGTTGGCGCTCACGCTCAGCAACAGCGTCTCGAGCCTGGCCACGCCCAAGCAGTGGAATGCGAGTAGCCTCGGCTCTCTTGGCGTTTCTGACAAATTCGACAATGCTGGTCGTGCTGGTTGTTGTCTCTGTGAAGGACGCAGTGACCGTGACGCTTTCGGTGGCCTCCCTGAGAGAGCATTAGCACAATGAGGCATTAAGTAGAAAAAAAGATCATTTACTTGGTAGTAGTGACTGTCACAGAGGGTCCAGCAACGCTCTCCTCATCGGTGGCAGTTTCCGAGATAGTCGTCTTAGTCGTCGTGGTAAAAGGAATGGTGGTGGTGATGGAGACGGTCGTGGCAACAGCGACAGTGTTGGCGACTGTTTCGGTCTCTTTTACGTATTAGCAAAAGAAAGAAACTATTTGTAAACCCGTCAAGTCACTCACCCAAGATGGTCACCGTCTCCAAGCCCAAGAAGTCAACACAGTATTCCGTTGCTTCAAGTTCCTGGAGCGCACTCAACGCTGGGTTCCTGGCACTGTCACAGGGATTGTATGGGCGACAAGCCCTGCCAAGGACAAGGCTTGAGCTTGATACAAGCACAAGAGTGCTGGAGAGCTTGGACCAAAGCATAGTCAGTTAGTACTGGGGAACGAAAAGAATGAAATCAGTACTCTGGGGAAAGTCTTGGAAAAGTCTTGGAACGCTTGGGAGATGCAATCATTGCATTTAAAGGTTTTCTTCATACAAAACAAAGGCCCATCTAATAAGCGATGTATCATTTTACCTACAGGCAATAGCGTTTCATTCCCGAATCTTACTTGCTTCTGTTAGTGAATGATCAGGGGCTGTAGATCAATCCGGAGGCTATACATCAATAGCGCTGCATTGACCCGGCGCAGGACCCATATCTCTGAGATTATTTGGTCTCGATCTCCTGGAGCCCTCTTTCAGCGTCAAGCATGGCATGATTTCTTGGGACCAGTCTTTTGCTATAACGAAAGTGGGAGGTAGAACGGCTGTTGTGGCTCGAATAGAACTGTAATAGCCAGAAGAAGCTGGAGATGAATTAGAGCCAGAAGTGCTATGTAAACCTACGAACCGTTAAAGAGAGTGAGAGGGAATTGCTTGTAATGATCTACAATCAATTATTAAGATTACGGGCCCCTGTCGGGCCCCTGTCCAATTGTGAGATCCAGACCTCGCTTAAAAATGTCATCACCACGCGATTAGCCAGCCAGATCCGAATGGGGCTCCGCGATTGCCATTATGACGAATAAAGGAAAGGCGTCATGACTCGTCGATTTTACTTCCCCCTTTCTCGCCCAGATTAGTGCAGCTCTTGTCTAAGCATCCCCCCTATTGCCCTGGCCTGGATAAATATTCCAATAATTAATGCATGCTCTCATCGATATGATCCGGCGTTCTAATAATATCCCATGGACGAGTGACATATAACAATGAGTGGCTGAGATTTAAGATTCATTGAGGATTGATCCTTGTCTGCCCCTTTGCTCATATATTGCGTCAAAACTCACGACTTTCCTTTTCGTTGTCCTTTTTTTTCTTTCTTTTTTCTCTTTTTTCTTTCAAACGAACGGTATAACCGGTGATCAGTAGACATGCATGACTCGGAGAAAGCATCGTCCCAGCCAACGCTATATCTGAATTCCTCTACACAGAATTACCTAAGTCATTGAACATTGAGAAATGAGCGAAGATCCTCAGTTCAGGAAAGGCCACAGTTAAAGCAGCAATTACTGAGGAGGCTGGGCTAGGAAGGAAGTAGTACAAGTTCGTAGTCACATGGTATATTACGCTGTTTTAGTGCCGAATTGTTTTTGAGATGGAATATCGGACCAGCCGCATGATCCTGATACACACGCGATGCGGGGATCGCGTAACTCGATATTGCCCTCAATAACAAACTACTTAGCTAAGAACTACTCAGCATTGTTGAAACCATGGGACTGAAAGGAGGCCCGTGTCAGTGTATGAAAGGTTTTACAGTACTCTACATAGGTATACAAGGTTGTGGGCGGCAGACTATCAAAGCCCGAAACGCTTGTATGATGAAGAAGGCGGCCAGATAGAACTAGAAGCTGGAATCCGTTTAAGATAACTAATGATTCGTTGGCATTGACGTTTACAGGAGCGAGGGTGCTCTGCTGCAGAAACAGCCAGGTTATCCCTTGCTCCCTAGACCTCTCCGTTGGTAAATTCGCAAGCACAAATCATGTACCACGAGCCAGTTCCCAGCAGTTCCCAGCAGTTCCTAGAGACCAAGGAGACTCACCGTCCCGCCCGTCAGAAGTGTGCAATAAACAGTATGATATCATGAGGCAGTTTTTGAATGAAGCTCATGTGTACTGTCTCGGTACAAGCTATCCTCTAACTTACCACCCCTCTACATTATTGAGTTCGTTTCCAGGGAAGAGTCAAGAAGACGCCTTCATATTCCGATCCATTTGCCTGAGAGATACCAGGACTATATACAGTAGGAGTGAAGTATTCGTAAGAGCAGTGACGCAATTAGAAAGAGCCGTCAAGACCCAAGCAACTGACATCAGGACCTAACACTTATACATGACCGAGGTCTAACTCATAATGACGACCATTCAACAAATACTGTGCCATATTTGTAATCTGAGGTGCGACAAAGTATGTCCCTTTATTCGCCTCCATGACACAAAAAAATGCCTGGGCGTGCATTTTCAAAAAGGGCAACAAGGACAGAGACGACCCCTACCATAGCGTTCAAAGGCCTATGATCCACGTTTGTAGTGTAGACATACGACAACCAGTACATACGATTTTTCATATATTGTAAAGACAGGATTCCAAAGACTTCAGGTTGGTTATCTTGGATAGCATTGGTGAAGTCCAAGTGTGGAGGTTTGGGATGACACTATTCGAAGAAACTGGAAGCATTGAACAAGTGTGAGTGAGATAGTTTATTCTCGACTTTCAATCCTCTCAAGTATGAACACCTTGAAATTTGAAAGGGTCGTCAGCTAACTCCTCAGTCACTTCCCAGTACCTCAGACTTTGGTATCATAAGTCAGATATCAACCAACGTCTTTCACATACGACCATACCCACTGGAGAACTCGGGATCCCGTCCGCTCTCCCATAGATAAGCCAGTGAGGGGCGGATTAGTAGTTGGGTCGGTGACGACCAGCGAATCCCCGCTGTTGTATGTTTTTTGGTGTTTAGTTATCTTTTTGTGGTTCAAGTCCGTAGCGTCTGGCATGTCCACTCCCACTAGCACACCCACTCACTAGCAGCATCTTCCTTCAAATGCCTTCTTTTGGCAATTGAATGTTGAAACACACACTACAGTGACCCTGTGCTCCACTTTCGTAACCATCTGTATGCCTTTTTCCCAATTGTAGAAGCTTTTCTTGTATCCTGTGTTATGGCCGTCGCCTCTCTGGGACGCCTCGCCGGCGGCCGGTCCGCCGTTGAGATACCCTGGCCAACAGTCCCAAGCGGCTCTCTTCCGCTTAGAAATGAGTTGATCAACGCAGCGTTATTAAATCCTTTTAAGAAGGTGAAATGAGATACTCGGGCTGTGGGCATCGCTCATAGACAAGTGTCGGCTGACTGGACGGGAAGCAAAGCATCTCCGAGTCCACAACCAACCTATGACACAAGTCTACCGGTACTCAAAGTGACTAGATGCAATGTCAGTTACGAGATATGTATTGGTATCGCTGGTAGATAAACCAGATTCAATTAATCGATATCCGCGGCAACCTTAGCCGGTGCGTTTACAAATACAACATCAAAACCATCGACACAAGCTAACATCAAGCCACATTATGCCATTCAGGACCTTTGACTTCTCAACTCGGTCTAGTTGACCTGTCGGGACAACTCCTCGGGCTGGGAATTGTCCAAGGGTCCAAGAAAAGAGACGGCTACCAAGAGTCACATCATCACATCGGAGAAGAATGAGTCAAGGTCATCAAGTCTCTGCTCCCTTCACCTTCTCCTCCCCCCCAATCTCCTCCATCTTTCGTCAAACCCCCCCGGCTTTTGTCAACCAATCCCGGTTTTTACCAACCAATCACCATCACTCTCGACGTCAACCTAGCTCAACCCCCGCACACCATTTTCCGGAAGGCCAAGTGAGAGCCGTCCAATGACTCCCACTGAGCTTGAAATGCCCAGAGGTTTATCACCAATGGGATCAATCGTACCAAGCGTTAAACCGGTCTGGTGATGCTACAGTGGCTCCAATTAGGTTATTTGCGCTTTTCCGGGGTGTGTGGTTGTTATCACTGCCGTAGGGCTTGGTATTGAGGAAAAAGAAGGCTAGATGAGATCACCCTGCAATCACCTGTCACTGTAAGGGCGTTTGCACATGCATGTTCTGATAAGAAGGAGGTGGTGGTGTTGCTTCAAAAGTAAAAGGATGCCCACCACTTGCACAACGTCCCTCTTTCTTTCTTGACTACATATCATTCAGGTTTTGGTCGTCAATCTGTCACAATGGCGACAACGACGACGACAACGACAATCAGGGAGATGCAGTCCTCCAACAACACCAAACCAAAGCTCAGCTGGCCATCTCAATGGACCCAGTTGGCACTCAAAAAACACCGACCGCAAATCGACATCTCAATTGAACATCACCATAAATCCAAAATCTACACTTCAGGCTCTACTATTTCGGGAGTCGCAACAATCTCAACCCCCAAAGATATCGTAATGGAAGCTCTTCAGGTCGTTCTGACCGGGACATCATTTACTCGCATATTCCTCCTTCAGCGTGATATGCCCTTGGTACCGCATTCGTTCCTTTGGATGACCATGCCCATACCTGCCACGATCCTGCCCGAGTCTAGAATTCTGAAAGCAAACACCCGTGTCGAGATACCCTTTACCTTTGTTGTCCCTCGCGAACTCCCCACTTCGGTGTGTGGCCAGAGTCGCCATGGCACGGTCGACGAGCATCGTCAGTTGCCACCAACACTACGGGCTTGGGACTGGGATGGCCAAACACCATATTCAGCACAGATTGAATACGCTGTCAAAGCAAGAATAGCTTTCAAACCGGCCAAAGGTGGAAAGTCCAACCAGTTGCAAGCATCGCATGAAATCGACCTGTTACCCCATGCGTCGGAACGACCCCCTCTCGATATCACACCTGAAATGCCAGCTTATCGTCTTTCCCAGAGCACGGCAGTCCGGAAGGAATTGTTTTCCCCAACAATCGGCCGTTTCCGAGTGGTGGCGTCTCAGCCAGCATCTGTTGCTTTGTCAATCGATACCCTGCAAACCTCAGCATCTTCCATTTACCTTGATCTCGAATTTGTCCCGACAAAAACCAACATGAATCCGCCTGAAGTTCACGTCAAATCAGCTCATGTTCAAACCATGACCCACCATTCTCTTGCACATATTAATCACCCACCGGAGCAAGACCAGCCAAACCCCTACCAACCTAACCCGGTGTTCCCGTACTCGGTTTCAAAATCGGTTGATGTTTCGTCTTCCGAACAGCTAATCTGGAAACATGAAGTGCGAAGGCCGTCAGAAACGAGCATGAGTGATTCCGGTCTGAGCATGGGCGATGGAGCAGAGACACGTTCTCTTGCCAGCTTTCGTCGGCCCAGCATCACGGCCGAAAATGAGCTTCAGCAAGGAAGATACAAAACGACGCTCAAAGTTGACTTTACACTTCCTGCGTGTAGAAAGAAGTGGTTCGCCGTCCCAACGTTTCACTCCTGCTATGTCAGTCGTGTCTATTCCATGCGCCTCATTCTGGCAGCAGGTCCAAGGTCAAGTCTTTCTGTGACAGTACCTATTCAAGTCTGTATGGCGGACTCTGCTGGTCTACCTGCTACTGACCTTCCAAGCTATGTAAGTCAAACCAAAAGTAATGCACTTGCAATCGCTAACACTCACCAGGGACAGATTAACCTGGGACAGAGGTCTCTGGAGGAGTTACCCCCACCATATCTTTGAATTCCGAACGAAACATCGAAATTCTTATGCATGTCGCAATCTGTTGAAGATACCATAGTGTTTGTTGTTTCTGCCTCACTTTTGATGAGATGGAGTTGCTTGAATAGGCCGCAAAGATACCAGAAAATTGTCTGCATGGATAAAGTAATGCTATCATAATAAGATTATAATAAACTCACTTACACTACAAAGCTGTTGAATTCTGGTCCTATATATAAAATAACGTCCCAACTAAACACTAGTTTCACCGAGACTAGACCATCATGCCAACTCCTGAGTCACACAGCATGCCCACCCAATACCGCATGAAAGCCTAATCACCGTCGGACCATACTCGAGAACCGCGAGATTGGCCTTGTGAGCATTATTAGTGGTTTTCGGTAATGATGTGGCCGCTCGGGTTCGAATTCCGAGTTTCTCCTCCAGCTCGGTTCTGAAGCCGAAGACCTGTGATGTTCAGCTGAAGGATAAACTACTCGATGGTGGCTGCATTCTTTGGTCATGAGGTGAGACTAATCAGTGGGGTATGTAGAGGTATACAAGTTTGACGGATCGCTTGCAAGCTTTCCTAGTCAACTTCGCCATTGACAGATTGCATCCTTACACATTCTCCGTCAACAAGATGTCTCCAACTTACACTCTGTCTGCACATCTGTCCAAGCGACTTCTGGCGTCCATCCGAGAACAACGGCGCTTAACTATCGAGTCAACTGGAGGGACAGCTTCTTCAACAATGCCTCTCGCTATGGCACCTCCACTTAACCCTGTCAACATTCAAGAATCTTCAGACACCGTTGGATCATGGAACCTGACTCCAACAACTAGCCATGAAAAGCGCGGTAAGAAAATATCCCGAATCGCAATCTCCAACTCCAGACTAAGGATTTATCAGGACAGCTTGAGCGGTGACCAAACGGCTTCGAGCTTGGCCGTTGCATTGCCATTCACTAGAGCCGGATAGCACGTTTTGTGACGGAGAGTTGGTAGTGAGAGGTTGGGTGCAACAAAATCTGAGGAGTTTTTCGGCTGAAGCCAGTCTGATTACAGAAAAGAATGGACAGACCAACGTTGATTGTAATTGACTGTGAGAAAGAGGGTACAGAAAGGTTGCAAATATGTCACATCCTCTTCCCAGACATAATTTGTGTTTGGACATGGGCCAGAGTTTACATTGATGTGAGGATCTTCGATATACGGATGCCTATAAACCCCATTCAAACGTTCTTGAATGATCATAAAATATATGAAAGGTGCTATTTATTGTTAGCAGTAATAGTTAAAGAATAGTATTAGTTTTGTATACGTACTACAGACTCGTGTTCCAATAACATAACACGACTGCGCGACTGGGGTTTGTTTGAGTTCAATATCGCAGCCAAGTCATCATGAATACAAGATTTTCACATCAAAGTTTTAACAAAGTTACGCGCTGCAGTGAAACCTTTTTGGAGATTACAATTCCCTATAAACTTATGTATCTCTCAGGTATGAATACAAAATTTCTCTTTTTCTTGAACTTACCGTTACTTGTCATCCCTCTTCACTATGCTATCTGCCAAACATCACGTATGTTACTGGGGAGTTGCCGCATTTGTGGCAATCACATATGAAGGGATTCTGTCTCTCATATTCCATGTAAGCATCTTCCGAGGATTGCTGTATCCTTTACTCGCCTACGCCATCTACATGGTCTTTGCTGGCCCTCGGTCCCGGCTGCTTCGGACTCCCTATCACTTCCTCATCACGGCATCCTTGATGATATGCCTCGGTGCCGTTGCAAGCGATTATTCATCGAGGCGAACCTACTTTGGACACTGGACCACAGGTGCAATCCACACAATCTTGGCTTTCTCAACATTGTGTACATTTGAGGCAATCAGAAAGAATGTAAGTTGTCTATAGGTCCTTTGTATCAAAGATACTGACTAGATAGCGACGTGACATTGACCAAGCTCATATACTAGCTGTGTGGATGGGCAGCCGGATACAGACCCAGCGACCTTATGCTAGCACTGCTTCATTCAAACATTATTTGTGCTGCCAACTTACCTTTCTTGCTATTGCCGGATCCTTGGCAGCCGTGCTCAATACAATCCTTTACACAACGAACGGTCCTAGTGTGAATTGTGCTTCTATCTGGGAGTCTCATATGGATCGCGAACAGGCCACCACCGTCGATGCCACGGTGTTCTTCTTTGTCGTGGGGTCGTTTCTTGACATCATTGAAACGGTAAAATTCCCTCCCTCATACATTTAAGAATTTCAGGAACTGAAATATTTCTTTAGTTGTTCTTTATCATGTATAGGGCTCTATATCTGGCATGGACCCCCCCTACTGAATCGCTGTTGTCTTGCTTCTGGACCCCCGCGAGCCTCAACATTGTTGCCTCCATCCCCATTTGGGCGATATGTTTCGGTTTCTGGCCTAAAAGTAATATATCATCTTATTTCTTTCTCTAGTCAAAACTGTGGATTGACAGGGCGAGAGTCGAAACTATTACAGTCTATGTGGGATGGAGAGTGGTTTCAAGGTCGACGAAGACCAGAGATGGGATGAATAAAGAATTACAAGACGAATTGGCGGCTTCAAATAGACTCTCTGGGGTACCTTGATAGGACACGGAAGCAGACACAAGTATTGCAGTAATACAGGTTGAGTGAGGTCAATAGAAAAGCCCTAACAGCATAACCAAACCCCCGGCCACTCATACATGTGATAATGGGGATTTGCGAGAACCCGAAGACGTCGGGTCGCTTTGAGAAGCCGATACTCCCACTCCAAACAGTGCCAATAGCTTTACACTGGTCTATCCGCACCTTTATAAACATGATGAAAACTTCTTTCATAACAGACTCAAACCTTGAACATCTTATTAGGTACTGATTTTCATATACACATTTCGATATGCAAGCCTCGAACCGACTAAAGACCTCCTTCCTTGAGGGAAAGCAATCATATGGTGCATGGCAGATGCTTCCCGGGGCCAATGTGTCAAGATTGCTGGCACGATCTGGAGTTGACTGGGTACTGGTTGACTGTGAGCATGGCAATATAGATGGTAAGTCACCACGACAAGGCGAATATGCAAGGATAAGTATTAACATCGAAATAGACGGCGCTATGCATGATGCTGTTCCCGCGATTGCTGCAGTAGGCGTATCACCTCTCGTGAGACTGGCTGATATGCAAGGATGGATGGTCAAGCGTGAGTTGGCACTTTGCCCATGAATATCAGATGAATCATCTGACAACGCACAGGAGCTCTGGACAGTGGTGCACACGGAGTGAGTTTGTCGCATCATACCACCAACTGTACTAACTGAATCAGATCATCGTCCCTTTGGTCCGCACCGTTGGTGAAGCCAGGCAGCTTGTGATAGACTCCAAGTTTCCTCCCATGGGACGACGTGGCTTTGGTTCACTCATTGCTCTTGAAAGATTCGAGCCAAACCCGACGTTGACGGAATATCTGCACCAAGCCAACGATGCTTTATTAACAATTATTCAAATCGAGACCAAGGAAGCCTTTGACTCTGTTGAAGAAGTTGCTGCCGTAGATGGCATCGACGCCTTGTTTATTGGGCCTTTCGATCTCGGTAAATCTTCTGGACCCCCGGGAAAAAGTGAAAACTAATTTGGTCAGGAAACAATATTGGACATCCAGTTCAGAGCGGAGTTATAGGTATTGAACTGCGAGCTGCACTGGATCGAATTCTTGCCGCAGCACGGAAAGCAGGAAAAAAGTGCGGCATCTATTGCAAAGACGCGACGCAGGCCAAAGAATTTGCAGAGCAAGGTTATGATATGTTGGTAGCTGTCACAGATTACACAGCTCTTCAAGCTACGGCAAAGTCAGAGTTGAGGACAGCCAGAGGAGAGGACAAAGACACTGGGTCAGGGGTCTTCTAGCGTTTGGGTATCGACCTGGGATAAAAACAGCATTAAAGTATCTATTATAGAACTGAAGAACTTGCCCACCGCCGTAAATTATCTATGCTCCGAAAAATTGCTTGTTTAATCCAGCATCAACATGCTCTCTGGTAGAGTCTCGGGATCTCCAATCTGTTGTACAATCGACAGAAAATCCTCTGATGAAATCCCAACACTATCCAAAAATTCCATATTTGTGGTTGGATGTGGTTGGAAATACTGCAGGCCATCCCCATCGGCATATAAATTATGGTCATTCTCAGCCAACCCTCTCTCATCCTCCTCGTTCACCCTTCTCATGAGATCCGGTTGCATGGTATCCACGTAGGAGAGTGTCAAAGTCTGATGACCCTGTTGCTGGATCTCAGTGCTCAGTTCTTGACATAGAGACTCAACGTGGTATAGTTCTGCTCTTCTGGCTCTGGCGACTCGATTTCCGCGTGAGATAAGGTCGTCAAAGATTGAGTCTATAAGTTGACGGCACCATTGGTAGTCGACAACACCAGGGAACAGAGCGTTGGCCATGGTGAGGTGAAGAGCAGCTCCAAAAGTGAACTCGACATCATATGGCAAAAAGACTTCTAAACATAATCAGACTGCTGAACCACATGTTCATTTATGGAGGATCTTACCCAGAAGACTGTACTCGCTTGTCATAATTTGGAGCGTCTTGGCCGCAGACTTGATGCCAGTAGATATGACTGCAGCTGTCTGTGCTAAGAAACTCTCCCAATCTTCGTCGCCAGGACGTCCGAGCATATCCATTCTTTCTTTCAGTACGGAGAGCAGAAGAGGTCGAGTGGCAACAATGACACACTGTTCTTATTAGCCTTAGTGAAGATAGGATAGCGCAAGTCTACAAACCTGATGATATAGCATGGTTAAGTATCTTGTCCCCCGCGGTACATTGCCAACCGAACTCTCAAACTTGAGAGATATGATCTTCTCAAGCTCCTGGGCATGATGTGCCAGGGTGTGAAGTATCGACCGTGTCTGTTCAAGGAATGCTCCCAGAGAAATGGGAACCTCAATGACATGATCCATCACCTTTCCAGTACCGATTTTACTTGAGATGTTCCATGTCTATGACTTTTATTACCGAAAACAAAACCAAAATCTATGCAAATCTAGACAACATCGAATTCAATAGTTCCCCATCCCTCAAATGTACATGTCCATCTTCCTGCCTCCTCCATCGGCATGGCTCTCAAGCAGCTACCCGGGAGGATAACCTGTCCTGGGAGAAACTCAACGTCAAACTCGGCCAGGCGGTTGACCAACCATGCTGTAGCAGACAAGGGGTTTCCAAGGATATTCCCCGTGTTACCGGTCATGATCTCCTGGCCGTTAAACTTGAGCACACCCTTTGTGTCACCAAGACTCAAGTCCGTGACACGTCGTGGGGTACCGCCAAGAATAACAGCACCAGTGGAACCGTTGTCTGCAAGTGTATCCTCAAGGCCAATAGCCCAGTCCTTTACACGAGAGTCGATGATCTCTATGGCGGGGATAGCATAATCAACGGCGCTGATAACATCAGCGACTGTGACGTTGGGTCCCTTGAGACTACCCTTGAGAACAAACGCGGGCTCAAGCTCAACATAAGGTTTGATGAACTTGTCTAGTTGGATCTTGACACCCTCGTACTCGAAACCGCTGGCAAGTAGGAAGCCATAATCTGGGTGATCAAGACCGAATGCGTCTTGCATGACCTTGGCGATATTTCCGAGCTTGTATCCGACTAAACGGTCTCCATGCTTTTCTACTGCATTCTTGACAGTGATTCTCTGCACCTCAAAGGCGCTCTTGACGTCGAGGGAGGGGAATGTTTTGGTTGGTGGATCGATAGGGGTGCGGTCAAGACGAGCCTTGCGCAGAGAGTCTGCAATGGCGTTCAAGTCAGTGGCAGTCATGGTTGGACAAGATATAAGAGATATAGATAAGTGTTTAGAAAATTTGAAGGAGAAACAATGATCTCAAGTGTTTGATGCGATTAATCTGCTCCTGGAATTATTATTTCGTGCTGGGTTACTACTTGATATACATCCCCATCTTCCATACAAGACTCATATCATCCATCGTCGACTTGTTAGTCTTGGAGTTGTCTTCGGATCAACCCGAATATTCGGATGATTTTGTACAATAGAAGCCGACAGTGAGCACAAGATCCAGGTCGTCCCCACCCTCAGTTGAGGAAATGCCGAGAGTCGTGATAGGAAGCCGATCTCGGGTTCATAACGCGGGGTATGGAGATGACGATGGACGGATTGTTGGTTTCTTATCAACATGGCAATACTGTACAGTAGATGATGGGTTATGTGTATGATGTGGCTCGGAGCTGCAGGCGAGAGATAAGGTAAGGATCGAAGGTAAGAGGGGCTAGACTGGTAGCACATGCGCATTTTGCTTGATGTTTACTGATTTGGGGAACACACTGCAAGACGTGGGGTACATCCCCTTCAGAAATATGCCCGTGCTCTACAGCATGATCTTCGCCAATGCGCATCGACCTACTGGAAAGAAGAGGATTCTTCTATGTTTCTCATGAAAGTTCCCTCTTTGAGGATAGCATCAGATGAACCCCAATTTCGAATCTACGGGGTGGGTATTCCCCCGCCGGTTACCGTCGTGTGCCGCCTATAGCAAATGGGAATAGAAACCAAGATTCTGGGGAAACTCCATAGACTGGTCATGCCGATGGCTCTCATCAAAATTTCCCAATTGGGCCGACACAGGAAAAGCATTGGCCTAGAGAAAAGTCCCTTGGAATGGAGACTACTTAAAGGTCATGATGGAGGACAGCTGCTTATGACTGACCAGTGCACCTTCAACTTATCGGCTACAGTTTATTTCTGTACTTCGCACAATCATCAGGGAAATGTATGATCTTGTCGTCGTTGGCGCTGGCTACAGTGGCCTCCAAGCCGCTTATTCCGCCCAGCAAGCCGGTCTCTCTGTCGTCGTGGTAGAGGCCCGTGACCGTGTTGGCGGAAAAAGCTGGACGGTTCCTATGGCCAACGGTAAAGGTTTCGCTGATCTGGGGGCTGCTTGGGTGAACGATACATTGCAGCCTCGTGTTTGGTCTTATGTCGAGAAGTTCGGTATCAAGACGACCAAGCAGAGAATCACTGACACGGCAGTGATGCAATTCGAGGATGGCGAGAGAAGCGAATTCCCTTTTGGAGTGGTACCTAACGTATGTTGGATACAATGGTCTGTTCAGAGGTGTTTGCTAACATTTCATCCAGTTCTCTCCCGAAGAGAAGAAGAACCTCGAGATGATTCGCGATCATATTCAAGCCGAATCTCTGAAGCCAAATGGCCTGCGCCCGGAAGATGACCAGATCAGTCTCGATCAATACGTGCGCAACCTTGGTGCACTGCCCAAAACGATTCAGATGATCAACATCTGGGTTCGCGTCATGCACGGTATTGAATCCACCGAAGAGTCGGCCGCCTGGTTCATCGAATACTGTCGGAGCAACCGGGGACTTTTGGCAATTCGCGCGGATGATCATACTGGTGGCAACTATCTCCGCCTGCACTCAGGTAAGCTTGTCCCTAACAGAGGAAATGCATGAAAGCTGACAGTACCCCAGGCACTCAAAGCGTTGCCAATGGTATCGCTGACCTTATCGGCCGCAACAGGATCTACCTCTCCTCCCCCGTCTCCTCCATCCAAGACAACAAAACCCACACTGCCGTATCAACAACGAACGGGAAGAAATTCAAGGCTAGGAAAGCCATAATCTCTATTCCCAGCGCCATGTACAAAGACCTCAACTTTACACCCGCTCTACCCGAACCATTGCAGCAAGTCACCAATAACGCCAAGCTCGGCCACTACAACAAGGCCATCATCTTCTACGAGAAGCCCTGGTGGAGAGATCTTGGGTATAACGGCTTTGTGTTGAGTTTCAAGGGCCCCGCATGTGTGATCCGTGATACGAGCATTGATGAGGCTGGTATCTATGGTTTCACATGTTTTGTCAACGGACAGCCAGGTGCGGAATGGTCTGAACTGTATCCCCACCAGCGTCGCAAGGTTATTCTTGACCAACTCGCAGCGGTATACGGTCTTGGGCCGGATTCTGATGTGTACAAGCCCATAGAGTTCTTTGACCAGATCTGGAAGCATGAACCTTATAGTCAGGGAGCTCTGGCACCGGTTACGAAGATTGGTCACTATACCAAGTATGCTGACGTGTATGGAAAGCCTGTTGGTAACTTGCACTTTGTGGGAACGGAGTATTCGAATAACTGGAAGGGATATTTGGAGGGAGCCTTAACTACTGGCGAAAATGGGGCGAAGGAGGTGATTGAGGCTCTCAAGACTCAGCCGCCCAGATCAAAATTGTGAACGAATTCGTGCTGTATTAGCGAGTTTGATTAGGAATGCGTTTGAAGTAAGATGGATAAAACTGGATGAAATCAGATCTTCGGCAAGGATCCTGTTTGCATTTATAGTAAACCTGATTGTTATGACGGTAATGGAAGGGGATTTTGATCGGGCGTCTACGAAAGATTTAGCAATTGTAAATGACCATAAGATACATTCCACAATGACTTGATATAGATTGTGCGTTACAGATATAGTCGCTTGAAAAGATAACACAAGATGTATGCTCATTCTCGAAAAGTCCGTACACCTCTACATTACAAAGACTGCCTGCTCAGGTAATAAACTCGTCCAATCCTCATCCCATTTCCGATCCCATATCCTTCTCAACGACTCCAACGCTTTACGAATGTTCATGAACCCACTCCTACAGAAATGCTTCTGCAGAAACATGGAAAAGAATTTCCGATCTTGTTCTGTGGAACTCGCAGCAGCAGCTATAAACACTGGCCAGATAAGCATGTGTGCGCCAGGAGTTGCATCTGTGAATGACTCGAGCAGGCGCTTGAATGTTGCCAGAGGGTTAGGGATAGCCATGCTGGTTGGAGAAGCTTCCTGGAGATAAATTTGAAACGATAACTCTCGCAGATACGAGACTGAACATAGCGCTTCAGAGTGAGATGGGTATATTATCCTGTATTGCTCTTGGGCGGCCCAGCACTTCTCTTCTCGGGCTCTGATTGTCGACACTCCATCATTCTGGCTAAGAAAAGGGGAAGCATAGACACGCATTCTTTAAAGTATTAGTCCAAGTGCTACTATAAAGACGTTAAAATCACTTACTTGCGAATCTCATTTGCTGAAAAGTCTGCAATTGTATTCCCCATGGCCAAAAGCTTCGACTCACCCCCAACCACGTCCAAGACTGACTGCAGCATACGGAAGAGAATGAGGAAATCTGAATTCCCATTGACCATAGTGGCAAGGAGAAGGATAATGATGGTCATGATGATGCGATGCCTCGAGTCAGCATCACAGCTGTCCAGATTGCTTCGCTTCTGTAGCTCGTGAATGGCCTGGGAATATAGCTTCACTGGATCTGCGGATTGCTCAAGTGTCGAACTTTCGGATAGATGGAATGCTGATACAGCGAGGACAGAACTCATGATGAGTTCGTCTGTACATGCAACGGGAAGAATGAGATGTCGCCAGCTGTTGTTAAAGTCGTCAATTACCACCATTTCTGGAGCGATGTGATCGGAGACTGATAGTGGTTAATATTTTGAGGGTGAAAGTGGCATAATTACTGACAATGTTTCAATAGATGACGCTTCCATGGTTCAATATGATCCACGGTTGTTAAGTTAGGCGAAATGATGGGATCGATATTCAATATGTTGATGATATCCTCTTCTTGTTGTGTTCGTATTGCTATATCAGTGGGGGAAGAGTGACAAGTCTCCATGGTAATTCCTTCAGCATCACTTGAATGGCTCGTGGCGCATTTCTTTAAAAAGGAACGACCAACGGACTTCTTGGTTATCACATTCTTTCTCTGAGGAGAGAAGCCATTCCGGAACTTGAACCTCTGGCCACTGTATCCGCTACAGTCCAATCCTTTGGAAGTACATTTATCGCATCCTGGCTCCTTTTTGTCACAATTGATGCGTCGTTGTGAACATTGATAGCACCCTGGATATGTCAGCCAAAGTGAAAAATGCAGGCACTATGAGTTATTTTTACCTTTTGCCTTTGGTACATACGGACGCTTTGCTCGAGCCATGAGGGTGATAGGAGTATGGTTTGGTGGGGGAAATTTGATCGGGGATGGTTTCTGAATCAAGGAATTATCAAGAGAGCAAGGGAATGGTACGCGGACGGAACGTGGGGTTAAAGGTGGAAACGATCAAAGATTTGAGAGGGGTTCATCCAATCTTCGGTAATTGCTGGCGTGACGAAGTAAGGGGGTAGGTGTGAATCATCAAGTGTTTCCTCTGAGAGCATGAATTTTACTTGAATGTGAAAGCAGTGCAAGTCTTGGATCATGAAGAGGAGAACGTTTCTTTGACTCTACCAGATCTACACAGGTTTGGGACTGTCGGATGAGAAGCCGAGGACCGATGGGGGACTTTTCATTCATCCATCCCTACCAAACGCAACTGACCCCTCCATATCATCCCCCACCGCCCCAGTTTCTAGTTGTCCTCTTCTCGGTTTCGAAAACCGATCACCGGTTCTAACCCGGAGACTGGACTTCTCCTGGCGTGGCTCATCCTAACATGCATGCATCATTCGGTATTAATAACTGCAGCAACCCCAAGTCACTGAACACTGATGAACTAGAGTGAATATCGACTTCTCAGATCTTTCATTATTCGACATATTCACATAATTCAATCACAATGTCTCTCGCATCGCAATTGAAAGACTCTAGTCTTTTCGTCGAAAAGGCCTACATCAACGGCCAGTGGGTTTCCGCCAGATCTAACAAAACTTTCCAAGTCATAAACCCCGCAACACAGCAAGCCATCGGCTCATGTCCTGAGAGCGATGTCGCAGATCTGAACGACGCTATCCATGCTGCCTCACAAGCCTTCCCCAAATGGAGGGGCTACTCTGGTCGACAGCGGGGACGTATTCTGCGAAAGCTCTATGATCTTATTGTTGAGAACAAAGAGGATATCGGAAAAATCATCACAGCCGAAAACGGCAAAGCTAAGCCTGATGCTGAGGGCGAAGCCATCTTTGCCTCTGGGTTCTTTGAATGGTTCGCTGAGGAGGCGCCTCGCAACTACGGTGATGTCGTCCCTCATAGTCAACCCAATGGACGAATTCAGATTCTCAAGCAGCCCATTGGTGTGTGTGGTCTGATCACACCCTGGAACTTTCCACTGGCCATGGGCGCTCGAAAGGTCGCTGCTGCACTCGCTGCCGGCTGTACCGTTGTCCTCAAGTCAGACGGTGTCACACCGTTCTCCTCCAACGCCCTAGCCGTCCTTGCGGAGCGAGCTGGTGTGCCCAAGGGTGTCCTCAACGTCGTCACAGCCCTCGACAACACTCCCAAACTTGGTGTCACTCTATGCGAATCCGACATAGTCAAGAAGATCTCTTTCACCGGCTCCACCAGAGTAGGAAAGATTTTGATGAAGCAGTCCAGCGATACTCTCAAGAAACTAAGTCTTGAACTTGGTGGAAATGCTCCTTTTATCGTTTTTGATGACGCAGACGTCGATGTCGCCGTCGCGGCAGCCATCGCCAGCAAATTCAAGGTTACCGGTCAGACTTGCGTATGTGCCAACAGAATATACATCCAGGAAGGTATCTACGATGAGTTCAGCAAGAAGCTCGTTGAAGAGGTCTCCAAGTTCCGTGTCGGTAACGGCGCTGATGAATCCATCACTCACGGTCCTCTAACCATTGGCGTCGACAAAGTCGAGGAGCACGTCAACGATGCCACGAGCAAGAACGCAAAGGTCTTGTACGGTGGAAAGCGCCTCAAGGATTTAGGACCAAACTTCTTCGAGTTGACCGTTCTTGGAGACGTGGATGATTCGATGGCTGTCACGAGGGAGGAGACATTCGGTCCCCTTGCAGCCTTGACAAAATTCAAGACGGAGGACGAAGTGATTGCCCGAGCCAACAGCGTCGAGGTCGGTTTGGCGTCTTATCTGATCACCAACGATTTGGCCAGATCGTACCGTGTATCAGAGCGACTTGAGTTCGGCATGGTTGCCATCAACACTGGTGTTATTTCTGATCCTGCGGCTCCGTAAGTTCTTTGCCTTGATCATGATGGACTTAAGCTAACAAAACTCCAGATTTGGCGGCGTCAAGCATTCCGGTATGGGCCGCGAAGGAAGCAAGTACGGTCTTGATGATTATTTGGTACATAAGTCCATTGTCACGGGCGGAATTAATGTCCAGCACAAACTATAAAAGTGGTTTTTCTTAATAAGAGATCAACGTTGGTAATAGACATTCTTCATTGAATTGGATTCTATGTTTGTATCCTGTTTCCTCTTACTGCTTGGTCTAAGTGACAACTGTCTTCTTCGCAGTTCTTCGGAATGAACATGTCAAGAAGTCTGGCTATTTCTGCAGTTGAGAATTTGCATTCCGTTTAATAATATCAAGAGTCAATACTGGTTGAAGCCATACACAACACCGGGATTTATCAGCGAGTTCTTTTATATTCGCTGTCTTTATATTCGTGATGTTGAGTCTGTTACGGAAGATATCGATATCACCAACTGGCAATATGGCACTCGTTTATACACGCACTTCTATTTTAAGTGTTTGTCAGTTTCAGATACAAACAAACATATATATAGCGAATTTGATCAATCAGACATTCCTTCGTTTACTTTTGTGCCCCGTTTCATACGCCGCCGGTTTTTCTTGTCCCTGTTCCTGTTTATCCTCGTCTTTAAGACCATGCTTTCTAACCATTCCTTTTTACCCAGTCTATTTACTCCTCAGAGAACCTTCTTCTATGACGCCTCATCCACTCGGAAGTGTCCCCCATCGGAACGTCAAAGGGCAGCACATCCTGACACAAGTAGTGTCCAGTAGTATAGAATCCCAGTAATCCAGCAATAAAACCAAAGACACCGGCTGTTTTCATGAGACCGTTGCCAGCAGCCATGTTGCCGTCAGCCCAGCAGAATTGTGCGGAAGCATCGAGAGCCAGGCAGATCTCAATAGCCGCAAAGATCAAAATGTAAACAAAGTTACTTGTACAGTTAGTAGGATGCCTGGGTAATGGAACGTGAACAACTTACAACGCAACGCTGGCGATGAGAAAGAAAATGTTGAGTACAGCCCAGACTACGATATGTTAGTGGAAGCATGGGAGAGTGACTACCAGTCTGCCTACTTAGGATGAAGAATCCCATCGCGTTGTAGTATTCAGGCGTGTATCCTCCATACGACTCTGCAATACCCAGTGCGGGTAGCAAGAGAGCGCCATAAGAACCATAGAAGAGACCTAAATGTGTCAACAGGCATATAAACGCAACGTCCGGGAAACTCTACCAAAAGCACTCAAAACGGTATATGAAAATGTATTGCCTCGGACCATCTCCCATTGTGCAGAGATAAGTAGCGCAACACAGGCAACAATGCACAAATCTCCAATGAACATTGTCTGTGTTGACACGCCCCGAAAGCCCATCATAGCGAGGGACACACTGAGAAGTGTCACTGCGAAACAGCCCATGGCCAACGGTGACTGTGGTCATTAGCGAGCCTGTACATAGAGTAGGTCGGGCAGTCGATCATACCGGATTGGCAAGTTTCGAAGCGTCATGTCTGTAGACTACCGCCTTCTCACCGCGTTCCTCGTTCGTCAGATGTATAGTTGGAGTCATGATTGAGTCAGGCGTAATCACCCCTTTCTTGGACACGATAGACATGATGGGAAGAATGCAAAGAACAAGAACTATTGTGAGAGTCAAGAGAGAAACGAAAAGAGGAGAAGGTACGACTTTTTTCACAAAGTCGGTCAGAACCGGGGTCTTATACTCTAGTTTTAGAAGGAAAAATGACTTGACAAATTTTTATCATCGATGTTGTATGAGATACTTCTACTGCCTTAGCTCATGCGGTTCGTTTAGCCACCGTCACCAAGATTGAGTAATAGTTTGAGAACATTTTGCTTAGTCTGGGGTCCCCAAAGCCGACTCCACAAATCCCCGTACACAATAGAGTAAAATATTGCTCCGTATTAGTCAATGGTGAGGTTTTTACTGCATTAGACATCCCGGCTGGAATTCGACACGGTCGGCTTAAGGGACCGAGCTCCTCCGACCTGCTGTCTCGGCTTCTTGGTGGCATGGGTGTAAGAAGCCCGGAAAGCTTGAATTCAGCTCAAGACCGGAATTGATTCTAGAAGCCGGCTTTCAAGCCTATTTATAGCAAGTCCATCGCTTTGCAGTTCCTTGCCCATTTTCGTCTTCCCTTTAGAATACCCATACACAGAAAACAATAAGGCATCAGTGGTCGAGTCTATTTACTCATCTGGTATGTCAAGAGTGAGACAAGACGTGAACAATGCACCACCATCTCATTATACGTTGATCACAATACACCGCTATCAGCCGCCTGTTCCCATTCTCAGCTATCCTCGCCGGACCCCCACGCTTATCCAAACAACGACCGCAGGTTCTGATCCTCCATGACATCGATCCAGTGCACTGCCGTAGACCCTGGAATCTCAGCGTCATACGCATCCCAGATCGCTGTGACCAACTGCTTTGCCGCAATCACCGGCTTGGGCGGCAGACTGTTCTCCATGACACCTAGTCTACTCATGATAAAGTGTCTTGCATTACTAATCTCAAGGGACAACTCGGAGATTGAATCGGTACTCATGCCTGCATCTGGGGGAGAACTGGGATCCATGTCGTTCAAGAGCTGCAATGGGTCCATGATGTCCATCAACGTTGCAGTGTCATATCGAAGTCCTGTACTGGCTGAAATGTATAGAAGTGGTTGAATCACTCGGCTGCCGGATGATACAGGTATGAATTCGAGTACTTTCACCAGGCGGAGACTAAGTGGAATAATCCATTCTTCCCACAAAGCAGGGCGATCGTTCGTAACAGTCGTCATGTTGGAAGCTAAGCGGGCCGTGGCCAAATCAGGAAACGTTTCGTAGAGATGAAGAAGCGATGCCAGCTTGTATGCCTCTGCCACACGAGTAAGGTGGTCACTGGGTGTACGTTCGTCACCAGTATTCTCAATAAGCAACATTGGCGGGAAATCCAACTTTAAAAGCTGTGCCTCGAGAATCTGAGCTTGTTGTATGTCCTGCAGCGCCGACTCCAAATCTCTCCCATTGCACGTCGGCTTCCTTACGTTGTGTCGAAAAGCACGACATAGTCGCAATGACTGTGCAAAGAGTCGGGACGTTAACGTCGATACACCAGTCCAAGGGTGTAATGAACCATCGATAGCTTTCTTATCAACGTCCGACTTCGTATCGCTCTCTGGATCATATGATGGTGACCCAGAAGAATCAGAACAATCGTCATCAACTGTCGCGAGAAGCATCTCGCAATAGGCAAGACTCTTGTTGAAGAAAGACAAAATCTCAAGATCCTTTTTGTAACAGCTCAAGAATTGTCGGTCGAGACGGCGCAACAGTATCTTGGCTTCTTTGAAGAATGGAGAGCCAAGTTGATTGGCGTCAATCCAGCAAAGAGTTGTGCCCACGCAGAAGAGCGAGAACAAAAGCGCCGTCGGTAATGTATCAAGCTGTGGCCTACTCTTCACAATCTTTGCCTCAGACTGAATAGCTTCCACGGCGCTTTGCATAATTCTCCTTGCCGTCCGTCGCATTTGCGGCAGGCGAGTCGAAAGAAAGGCTGCTGACATGCCTCTGAGAGAGCTTTGAACCAGAGGCGAGTCTTGCCATAGATCGATTGCCAGTGTGCGATTCAAGTTCATATTGGAGTCGAAGCCAGACCATACTGGACAGACTTGGTTAAACCAATTACTGATAAGATAGGTCGAAGTGTCTGTTGAAGGGGTTATCGTCAAGGTGGGACCGTTGGTGAAGCACTGAACAGTTTCCGGCATGGTCGTAATGGTATGTCGTCGGTTGAGGGTCATCTGGGGAATAACAGTCTCTGTTTGTGTGTCGGACTGGTCAACAGGCGAAATCATGGACATGTGGGAAGAAAGGTCTATCGCCCATAGACTGGGATCCGCGACAGGTATCATGGTGTCGTACAACTCGGTCGCGACCCCGAAACCGGGGAGGTTGTCAATGTTTATCGACGCGGGCGACATGGGTATATCGTCTTCCATTATAGCACAGGATGGGGTCGTGTCGGCGGGTGTTGTGAAATTAACAACTACATCTTGACTTGTTGCAGTAGACGGAGTATCAGATGCTGGCTCGACAGTACTTTCTGAAGTTGTGCTTGCGTCGGTGAGGGGACTTGTCTGGGTTATTTCGAACTGATTGATGGAGAAGGGCACATGCTCCAGCATGGGCTGGTGCTTGAACGACCATTTGAACTGTCGCGAGTAGCCCTCACACTTGATTCCCTTCTTCGTGCACTTCTGGCAATGGGGTTTCGCTTCGTCGCATTTTGTCTTTTACAAGTTAGGTTCTGTAGTCAAGGGGTAAAAGGCAAAAACGTGGTCAAATCGTACATGTTTACGTTTACAGGTAATGCAACCTGTGCGGGATCTCGGATGCTGAGTACCAGCACCAGGGTCACTTGTCCGACGTCTAGTATCGGACAAACGCTTTCGTTCACCAGGCATGGAATGGAGATGGACAAATGTGAGCGGTGTTTCAAGTAATCCGAACCAGAACTGGAGACGATGGATTGATTACTACTGAGGAGCAATGACGAAGGAGGAGTTGTTTGTGAGGAGAAAGCAAGAGGCAAAGTTCAAGTCGAGGCAGAGGAGCAATGATGGAGGATGACAGAAGCGACGTGCCGTAACACCAAAAGTCAAATGGCACCCAAACTCCAGCTATGGTTGGACAGATAAGAAAGAGGCGGCAATTGGATGGACAAAACGCGGGGAAGAGGAGTCTGCTATTCCGATCTGAGTTTAACGTCCACAGGGAAGTTGAGAGGTTGGACGCTTGGAACGAGCTGGTATCAGTTGCTTATCAAGTCTAACAAATGGTCTTATCTCATTGGTATGAAGTGTTATGATGATAGCTGGAAGCCAACCGGCTGGGTTGTTAGTTAGTGTCGTGGACAGGGGTTATAGTGATGGCTCAGCTGGATCTAATGCTCAGGGGAGATATCGATATACTGGTAGTTGTAGATGAACATCACGCACTAAAACAACCACGAGATAGGAGTTGAATCTTAGATACTTTAGTGCAGAGATAAAGACAGAGGCTGCATCATCGATGAACTCCAGGTATCAGACTTGAACAAGTCTTGATAAGAAAGTGGGAGGCTGGTGTAACCCCCAAGAGATACGATCCCACCCACCGGCTAACCTGCCCCGATATGGATTAGTGGGATCTGCATCATGGCAACCCGTGATACACACCGTATCAACTGTGGTGTTTTGCTGTATTGCCACGTTCCTATGTAGGGTAGTGCAACGAGGCGTGATAAGGTGAGGGAAGTGAAGCTTTAACCATGAGAAAGAAGAGGGCAACGATATCTCTTTTTAGGTGGGTTTGATGTACTAACCAGGGGCTTGTCTTGGTTTGGGGAATTGTTGAATAAGTCGCGGAGGTTCACTATAGAGTAAACTTTATAAGCGTATAATATCAAGATAAGGCTCCCTGCAATGCTGTGGACAAGTTCATTGAGATGAACATGAATCCTAGTATTGCTGCCACTTAAGAATTGGAATGACATTATGAACTGTCGAAAGACTTGAACATCGACGAGGGGTGGGACAGAGAAATACGAATTTAGGATGGAATCATTGCACAGGAAGTAAGTAAAGGAGATAGAATATAGTGAAATGTGAAGCTTATACTGCAGGCTTTTGACATTGCGGGATAACTGAGGACTAGACAAGAGAAACACACCAGAACAACCTCAACTTTCCGTTAATTGAAGGTCTTGTCTGTCAGATGTCCACCAAAATTTGTCTAAAGAGAGCAATGACCAGATAGCTGAAATTCGGCACTCAAGGGAAACAGTACAAGACAAAGCGAGAAGACACTTGGCATTCATAATTGATTGGACACTGGATTTTCTAGTTCCCTTTTGACAGTGACAGCGCTATGGTGACGGATAACAAAAGCCGCATTGTACGTCGGTAATCCCGTTTCAATTTGTCGGGAGCATGGTGATTGAACTCGGCTTCCATAATAGGCCATGACAAGGAATGTGAATCATCAGGGCGGTGCAGGAACAGATCCCACGACTCGTTGCATGAACGTTTGAGATCCGTTAGACTAATCCCTGCCTACGCAAGCATGGCGATGCCGTGATTCGTATCGCAATCTGGAAGGGTAGCCTCGGAAACCAAACCCGAAAGCCACACTCACTCCAGAATCCGAGCCGACATCACATCCCCACGGGGTGTTCAATCATCCAGCCGTGACATTCTGTGTCCGGCTTCTGATGAATCGGAGTAGTCTAGTTTACTGGAGAGATCAGCTGGACTTCAGAAAACAACGAACTGGGGAAATCGGGTGCAAATCGTGCATCGGTTCCAGAGCCGTGAGATCCATCAGGTGGCCTCGAAATACAGGTAATGAGCAATGATAATACATTTCTGTGGCATCACACAATCTTAGGCTATAGATATAAACATGTCTTCGCCAGACTCCACAAGGTTCAATTTATTATCATCAACAACATTGTCCATCCTACTACATACCTACAAACACAACATCATTAAATCAAAAAGCACAATCGTCTCAGCACAACACACTCAACTCATCAACAATGCCTGGAATCACGGTTGATACCCCTGTCCTTCCTCCCAAGGCGCCTACAGTTATCGGCCCCAAGACAAAGAAAGCCACTCGCCCTGATACCGCTATTCCCCAGTACCTCATTGAAGAAGCTCGTCAGACAGTCCCAGTGCCATGGAACCCCGAGGAACACCTTGCCTACCAGCCCCCTGCTAAGATCACAACTATGAAGGAGATTGGTCTTGAGGGGCACGGCATCTCCAAGCATGCCGTTACTGATCCTTTCCCCTTGTTCAGCAAGGAAGCCATGATGCAGATGCGACGCGAGGTCTTTAGTGATGCTGTTCTCGACAACTGTCGCTACACCTCTGATTTCAACCCAGAATTGATTCGAGGCATGAATCATGAGTAAGTGCACCGCTTGCTTGCATTGAATCTCTCGAGATGTTAACTCAATGCAGACGTGCCCCTTTCACCTATGATGCATGGTACTCAGACGAGGTTCTCGACAAGATTTCTGAAGTTGCTGGCATTGAACTCGTCCCTGCTTTCGACTTTGAAGTAGCCAACGTCAACATCTCCATTATGAACCAGAACGCCCCCAAGGTGACTTATGGCGACGAAACATCAGCTGTTGCCTGGCACTATGATAGCTTCCCATTTGTCTGTGTCACCATGGCATCTGACTGTACCGACATGGTTGGCGGGGAGACTGCCATCCAACTCCCCAGCGGCGAGATCCGCAAGGTCCGAGGTCCTGCTATGGTATGTCCCCATTAGCTGCAAGTTAACGCAAATATGCTGACAGATTACTAGGGCACTGCCGTTGTTATGCAGGGCCGATACATCTACCACCAAGCCCTAAAGGCCTTTGGTGGCCGAGAGCGTATCGCCATGGTCACAGCTCTCCGACCCAAGTCCCCCTTTGTCCGTGATGAGACCATCCTTACCGGCGTCCGACCCATCAGCAACCTCAACGAACTATACCCACAATACACCGAGTATCGACTTGAAATCTTGGAGGAGCGTTTCCGAGCCAAGCTCAAGCAGGAGCGTCGTCGTGAGATTTCCCGTATCCCCTACAGCCTGAAGGATGTGCGTTCATTCCTCACGGAGCAAAAGGAATTCCTTGAGTCTATGTTGGAGGAACTGCATGATATTGAGTAAACGTCCATGTCATTTTATTGGTGTGTAAGCGAGCATGGTCATAAAAGCTTTAGACAACTTTCTCTAATTATTGCAACAATAAACATGATATATTCCAGCTGTTTCATGGTCATTGAGGTAGATAACTCTCCATTAAAGCTGATCATGGTACTGTAGCTCATTTCTTGGACGGTCACCTTCCTATTCAAAATTTCTTCAGATGTTTTCTTGGAGTTGCGACTGATGAAGGGCCAATCAGAAAGGAAGTTCGGTGTGTTGTTGCCATGACATGGTATCTAAACAAGTTACTAGTCACTGCTCTCATGGAATGAGTATTGTCTTAACGAGACATCGATAGACTATCGGAATTCGAACATGATCGCAAAACCTAGCATCCGACACATAGAGGTTGTACTCAGCTACACATGAGCAGAAGCCGACGGCCCGAAGGTGTGTAAGGTGTGTAAGGTGCGTAAGGTGTGGACGGTGTGGGCGCCACTAGGATCTCTTGGCTATGCACTAGAAGCAACCCTACTCGGTCGGATCCGAAAGCCGGAGGTTGTGAGCCCAGTCTATCGAGGCCTCGAACACGGTCTCTCCTAGTCGTTCTGGGTAATCAACTGCCGTGGTCACGGCAACACCAGACGTCGACTGAGTACACGAGGCATGAGACAATCATGCCTATGTTATAGGTTTATGTATTCATTTCCACTGAGGTTGCTTTCTATTCATAGCGTTAAACTTGAATGCCTTCGTTTGCTCTAGATGACTCTCCACCAGGACTCCTTCTTCCACGACCACTCCACCTCCTCTCCCCCCTTTCGGAACTTGGAACTGTACTGGGACTGTCTTTGGCTGGTCCCGAGGAATCGTGATCTCGAATGACAACTGTTGGTAGGGTGATGGGACGACTGACAGCACTTGATACGATGCCAGGAAATAGTCGACGAAAAACGGGCCGTAGTATGGGGAGGCAGCCTGTTGTAATGTGAGCTTCGATTAAGGACTGAAGCAGGTTGCCTTACTTGAAAATATGGCCAAGTTTATCTCCACTGCAGCCCAAAGTACGTTACGGGTGATGGCGTATGGTAGCTCGTTGGTGGTAGGGTCGTAATTGATAGATTCGTAGAGGATAAAGACAGAAGCAACACAGACTCTATATGCCATGAGCACGATGAACCAAAGGAAAGAGTTTAGGGAAAACATACAGTGCACCAGACGTGAATAGTCCAACGGTAGCAATCTTCTGGCCAAGTGGAAGATGAAGTCTCACAACCTCAACAGAAGGAAGTATCAAGATGATGAGATCCATGATAGAGTGGGTGAGAACCGAGCCAAAGAAGAAATCAGACACATTGATGCGACAATGGCCATGAGGTATGGACTTGTCCCAATAGAAGGAAACAGGGCTGCACATGAAGATAACCATGAAAGTTCGGATGATGTACCAGAGAGTCGCAGCAACAAGAAGAATAAGAATGGGGTATCGAATTGAAGAAAACTGAAAGATTCGCCAGTAAAAAGAAAGGATTGCAAGCTTTGCTGAGGCTATTGATGAGGCATAGAGTAGACTACTGATCCAGAGACATAATCTAGTCTTGGTGAGGAGATACTCGATCCGTTCGCTGTCGAGATGTCCAATAGTCTGGCCAAGCATATACTTGTTGGTGGCTACACAATGGTCAACACGGGCGATTCTATACAGTATCGATTGTAGTCACATACCTACTAGCAAATCAATGGTATAGCCAGTGGTAAAGACCTCAAAGCAAGTCAGTATTTACCAGGGGTGGGAAACGTCCTTGTTCACACGCACAACAGCAGCTACAGCAAAGTAATCATCAAACCACAGTCTCATCTTTGTCATACGACGAGCGATAAATCGCAGTACCAATGCCGCGACAGCAATCGGATATGTGACAAAGATCCCGGCATAGATATCTGGTACGAGTCCAGACATTGTCTGACAAGTAGGAGGTATGTCGCGATGGTTGAATTAGCCGCATAGGGGTTGAAACATTTGTCATCAGGGGAGGGCTGCTAATTGAGAGAAAAACACGTTAGATGAGGGAAGAGAGAGAAGAAAAAAAAAGTCGCGTGACGGGGATACGAGATAAAACCTGTTGGGAGGGAGGCAGACATGGGTCCCTTCGCCCGTCATACCGTACCACACCCTCATTGCTTTTTTCCCCGCAGTAGGGACGATGGACTTGGCCAGTGATAGCGCGCGTAGTTACGGTCTTGCGAACTCCGAATTGGCGATACAGTAGATTGATTATCTTATCTAGCGTGTATTTGTGACAGTGCTGATAGGTCAAGGAGACAGGTGTCCAAGAAGTTGTACTGCCAAGTTGAATCAAGAGGCTGAGTTCGGTTTGATCTGCTTGGCAAAGCTGATTTCATCATGCCAAGGTCAGCTTCAGGCGACAATCATACAGCATGATTATCATGATGTGGTAGTTTCCGGGCATGCCACGTCTTGGGCCCATGATGCGATACACACTTGGTTGTGAAGGCAATTGTCAAGGGTCGGATACTAGAATATTGGGACTGACATAAATGAGAATATCAAAATCAAATCCAGCTTCAGAGATAAGGAAGCTTGACTAATTGGTCACATTTCAATCGGAACTTTTGTGATGAACTTGTCAAGAACATTTAACTCATAGAATACTTGCTCGGTAACTTTCACCCCTCCATTAACATCAAAGAAATCTGCCCACGTATTTAGATAGTATCCTGGTTCTTGCGCTTGCGTCGGATGCCAACCAAATGTCCCATCTCCTCCCAGAAGCCAGTGATGGGTGTAGTGAGTCTCGCCTCATAAGCCTCAATGAGAGGTCGCTCCCATACCAAGTCCACCTCACTAGGACGAATATACTTGGTCTTCTTGATCACCTTCCAGCCAACAAACAGAATCGGTGCCAGAATTTGCATCATATAATTCTGGAAGAAGACTTCGACATCCCATGGCTTGAATGCAGTGTATCCGTAGATGAACAAAATGATAAACTGGATAACGATGGCAATGTATGCACCGTATGGCTGGAAGTAGCCGTAATACGGCCTGGTCCTTCGGTCCACGCCCTGGGCTTTGCATGCTTTATGATAGTTGATGAATGTGACTGACATGACGAGAAAGTTGATGATGGAACCGCCCGTAACAATGCTAATCAACCAGGTCAAAACCTTGGCTGAGCTGTTGCTGACTTGAAGGAATGAGAGGAATGGGAAAAGCATGACAATGCAGAAACAATACACAGGAATACCGGATCGGTTGACATAACGCAGAAATTTTGGCGCACGACCTTCGAGAGCTAGACTGTAGAGAGCTCGAGTGGCACAGTAGGTATATGTATTTCCAGCCGAAAAGATCGACGTCAGAATCAAGGCATTGACGATGTGAGGAAGTACACCGATGCCCAGGTTTTCCATGGCAATGACATAGGGAGAGGCAGAAGCAGTGCCGCCACCACCACCACTGCCGAAGTAGATGTCGACAAGAGTGGGATCGTTGTAAGGAACGACGATACCAACAGCCAAGGCACCGATGACGAAGAAGATGCAGAATCGCCAGTAGACAGTCTTGAAGGCTGATTTGATATAAACACTTGGCCGTTGAGCTTCAGCAGAAACCATGCTGATGTATTCAGGGCCAACAACGGTGAAGGCAGCGAGGAAAAGCGCGGCAAGGAAACCTTCAAATCGGCCTTGGTCGCCTGTACTGATGTATTCGGCGAAAGATCCAGGATTACTCCAGTACCGGAAGCCATACGCGTCGCCCTTGGGGTTACCACCAACCATGGTGATGAAAGTGAATGCGAATAGCATAAAAATGAGGATGAGCTTTCCACCAGAGAGCCAGAATTCGGCTTCTCCGTAGAACCTCACAGCAAGGACGTTGATCAGACTACGCAGATGTCAGTATTAATATCCATGAGTAGAAGACGGTGGACAACAAGACTCACCCATAGAGAAAAATGACCGCAGCACAAATACCAGCTGTTGGTCCAGGATTGGTAATATCGCTACTCCAGAACGACAAGACCAGATTCAAAGCGACAATCTCAAAAGGGATGATCAAAGCTTCGTAGAGGAAGAAATTCCAACCGGCCATGAATCCAAGAGCGTCATCAACCCAGTATCCAGCAAGGCGAATAAATCCGCCTGCCACTGGCATATAGGTATTCATTTCGGCGATGGAATTATTGACTAGAGCGAGAACGATCGAGTAAAGAGTAAAAGCGAGGAAAAGACTACCGGGACCACCTTTGGCGAGACCACCACCTATGCTGATGAAAAGAGCCGTTCCGATAGAACCGCCCGCAGCGATAAGCTGGATCTGACGATTGTTCAGCCTTCGATGGAGGTCACCCACGGGATGGCCATGGATATCATGGACCTCCCCTAGGTTGCTCGAGTTCAAGGTGTCGAGCTTGGTGTGTTTTTCCTCGTCCGACATGACGACGGTTGGGATGGGATCGTGGGCAAGGGGAAGGCTGAATACAATTCTTGGACTGATTCAATGGATTGAATAGTGATCTATTGTGAAGGGATCGATGGATGAATGATGAATGATTTGAAGAGGAGAGAGAGGGTACAAGAATGGGGCGGATTTGTCTGGCTTTTAAGTTCTGATGATCCCCAAGGACGATAATTAAGTGACGCCATGTTCATACATGAATGGCAGCCATGTTCCTCGAGAGACATCACGAATCCTGGACAACCAAGCAGCTTCATTGCATTGCGTCTCCATGTAGCTTAGACCCAAAGCTCAACGACCCTGTACCCACGTTGGACCAATCCAGCAGACTGCCGCTCGGATTCTAGACGCGTCTAATAGAGATCATCTCGACAATCAAGGACAATCTCGATAACAATACCCAATCGCATCGCGGCTGTTCCACCACCAGGTCGGATTCGCCCCTCCCCCGCTTTCCCCCAGATACCGGTAGTTGTGTCTACTTGAAGACTAACCCGAACTCTCAAACGCCTCGATTGCCACGAGCTAGAATCCAGCCCGCTAGAGGGTATCAGTGTACCGTATCAATGGCTCAAATTCAATAGAGCAAGTGGGAGCAGCCTCTGACAGACAGCCATTGAACGTGCTGTGCATAAGCCATGCTTTCCTATGAGTGGTGTAGAATAGGGTTTGGAATCCACTTGGTCTATTGAATTTCAACAGTTCTCATGGTTACATTTCGGACCTAGCGAAGCTGCTTAAAAGGGGTGGTGAGGTGAGGCGACGTGAAGATAGCGGGGGATTGGACGGCCAAGGGTAAGGGTGGTTTGTTCGGGTTTGGAAGCCGACCCACGTCGGGGGAGTGTGGCTGAAATTGGTCAGATTATGAGACCTGCGTTACAGTGAGATAAGTGATTTATCGAGTTGATACCAGTGATGCCCCCCGCATTGTTGCGTTTTCTGTGGTGATGGCGTGGAGAGTGACCTGCGCAAGTAACGGTCTAGCCTTGACAAGGAAGTTTTTGAGAGCATCTGATGGGGGTTTGAAGATAAGTGAGATGGTTTGTGACGAGGATTTGGGACTGGCTGTAGGAATACCCTTGTTTCCATGATAGGATATGTCCGAAGCTGGACAAACAAGCCTTTATCATGATGACAGTACAATTATAGGGATTCATTGAGTGCCATGATAATCATGAGCTGGCATGCAAGACGTATTGGATCCCGTTACACTCCACCATCAGTCTCCCCTGGCCGCATCCCTACTATATGAAATCAACAACTCCAATAACGGATCTGTCAACTCTGGATCCAGACCCAAGGTCGTCAACTGTCCAATCTTGCTTCCCACAGGTTGCTTCGAACTGCAAATATCCCAGACCTTATTCTTGATGCCCATATCCATCTGAAAATCGAGGATGTAATGCTCAATCTTGTATGTCACGTCAAGAACACTGAGTTGAGGACTCTTTCCAATATCGATAACGATGTCTCCCGAATCTCGAGATAATTCCGGGAGTGTGACGGCTAGTCCCGGGACTTCGGGGAATTTATGGACTTCGGACTTGAAGTCTTGGATGCTGGAGCCGTTCACTGAAACGGAGAGTGAGGACGGTCGCTCGGTGAAGGACAAAAACTTGACTTTCCATTGTTTCCTGGCTGAGTCGATGGCCAAACGACCTTTTTGTTGATCAAACTTGATACTGATATTACGGGGCTTGTCATTTTGAGTCGGTTCGGCTTCATCGTCCATTTCCCCGCAGATAGTGAAGTCGCCATCTTTGCCTACGACAACAAGCACTTCGTAAGCAGTGGGGTTTTTACACCCATTAGCGGGTGTAGAGTCACCATCCAAAGGAATAATAGAGCCCTCAACGGCAAGTGCAGGAATGCTCTGAATACTTCGGTGCATCCTGACATCTCTATCGCCATCATAGACCAAGCCAGTCATGATGTCCACATGACGTCCTGGAGGAACCCAGACATCTACTGCTCCCAAGTTTGTTCTCTTGTCCCGTGGCTTGACGATTGGAGCCACCAGGAGACTGTTTCCGAGATAATATTCATTCGGCTTGTTGTATGCTTCGTCCCTTGCTGGAAATTTCCAGTACAGCGGCTGGACGATCGGCTCATCTGCATAAGGCGATTGAGCGTTCATGGTGTGAAGGTACGGGACAAGACGGTGACGAAGACGGAGATATTCCTGCATCACTTCTGAGAATTCCTTACGGTACAGCCATGGCTCCTTTGACGCCCAGAGACTATTCATCGAGTGAAGACGCATGATTGGTGACAGAACGCCAAACTGAACCCAACGAGCAGCAAGTTCATCATCCCGAGAGCCTCCGTAGTGGCCTCCAATGTCGTGACTCCACCATCCGTAACCGATATTCGACGCCGTCGCCGTAAACTCGGGCTGGAACTCCAGAGACTCCCATGACATGACGCTATCTCCAGAAAAGCCGATGGGGTAACGATGACTTCCAGGGCCGCCAAATCGAGAAAAGATGATGGGTCTTCCGTTGTCCTGCAGTTCGAGATCGAGATAGTGGAAATGGTTGAGCAACCATAACGGGTCAAGGCCTGGGATACGAGAGTATGGCCCTTGCTGCCAATCGATCCACCAGAAATCGCAGCCATCTTTCTCGAGTTTGCGGTGCAAGACATTGAGATAAGCGTGCATAAACTTAGGGTCAGAAGGGTTGAAGAGAATTGGGGCTTGGGATGACGTGTCATGATCCAAGGCCTTGGCCATTTCCTCGTACATATCCTCATGGTGATGCACACCCGCATGTGGGTGGTCATTAAGCGTTATCTTGAGGCCTCTCTCATGCAGAGCTTTTGTAAAATCTGGTGGATCAGGAAATAGTTCTTTGTTCCAAGTGTATCCCGTCCAGCCAGCATGCGGGACCTCATCACCTTTGACAAGATGCCAGTCCATGTCGATGACTGCGACAGAAAGTGGAACAGACTCTTGCTTGAACTTGTCCATTAATTGGAGATACTCTTTGTCGTTGTATGCATAGTAGCGACTCCACCAATTTCCAAGAGCCCAGCGTGGAAGCGGAGGCTGTTTTCCAGAGATGGCATAGAAGCTGGCCATTGCACGCTTGTAATCATGACCGTAACAGAAGAGATACCCGTCAATTCTGTCGCCTGCTTTGCGAGGGGCGACAAATCCTCTTCCGTCGAACAGCATCGATGCGCTATCATCGAGGACGGAGTATCCAGCTCGTGACAGAATTCCAGGCTCTAATTCGCAGCGACCATCCACGCCATCGAGCGTTCTGGCCGTCCCTCCTAGGTTCTCGGGTCTTTCTCCATACCTCCAATCTGCACCCCAGAGAGTATACTTTCCAGTAAAGCTCACGGTGAAGCCATAATGGTCAAACTTCTTGCGGTTGTACGTGACCTGATAATCAGCGGTTCTGATCTCGAGATATTCGTCCGTCTCGGACACAGTGAACTTGGGTGGTTTGAAGTTTCTGTTGATGGCGAATGTCGATGCTCTGTCCTCAAATTGACCATCCTCTGACCATTCGTAACGAAGAACCGTATCGTTGATGAGGGTAAAGCGGTAGTTCTTACCAGATACCACGGCGGATGGATTGGCGATGGGGTCGGTTGGGGAAAGTGTATTTATCCATGACGTGGTATGTTATGATATGAGGGTTGTCCAAGGCTACTGCAATTCGAGGTCTGGACAATTAACACAGGTTTGAAGATGAAAAGATGATGTCATGAAAAGTTGACTGGAAAGAATAGATTTCAATGCTGATCATGAAAATATTGATTCTTGTTGTCAATCCCCGCACCAACTGTTGAGACATGCGATACCATGCAACAAATTCATTCGTCAGGAAGGTTGCTGTATCCAAACAATGATGCAATGCGCACCGCCACCTGTAACCTGGCTCTGTGTCTTCTCGCGCAGCATTCACGTGGGGCAATGTTTGATATCTCAACATGAGAAACGTGTGGCTAATGTTTCGATTTGATCAGATCGACAATTAAAGATACATGCATAGCATGATAGTTTGTCCATGTTGAGTTTGAAGCATACTTGATGGGATCATGGCAGTCGTCATCGGAACTAGCGGTCGTGTCTTTTATCTGGATTCCTCAAACAGATTCATGGTTATTTTGGCCTCGTATGATGGCATATAATGAGCCAATCCTCATCAAACCTCAATTTTATCTATATTACTCGAACTACAAATCCAGTCTCCATGTCTCTTGTACCATCTTTGCACCCCAAGGCTGGCATTCCTCCGCCTTGACGATCTGAAACCCTGCCCTGGCATATAATCTTCGAGCACTCAACAGACTACTCTCAGTAAGCAAGTTCACAGCTTTGTACCCTGATTTCCTTGCAAAATCAAGACATTCCCTCACCAAGCGCCCTCCAAGACCCAACCCCCTAGCCTCTTCCTCCACGATCAGAAACCGTAATTTCGCTGCTTGTTTTTCGCCGGCGTCTTGGACAAGCATGATGCATCCAAGGAATTTGCCATCTCGCTCGGCAACCCAGCAACGTTCCTTTTCAGGGTTGTAGTTTTCCAAGAAGTCTGCACCGATTCTCAGAACAAGAGATTCGAAATTACTATCGAACCCAGCAAACTTTTTGTAGATGACTGCATGACGGTATGCGATCCAACCCATGTCTCCGGGTCTATGCTGCCGGAGAACGACATCATTGGATTGAGGTGCGGCTTGTGAACCCATGATGGAACGAGTCGTCTGCAAGTGATGTATGAAAGGAAGAGCAAGAGGTGGAATTATAAAAATCTGTGACTTTGAAGTGTTGAGGAGAGGTGTAGCATCGACGATTAGGGACTATGTGAATTAATGCCGTCGGAAAATAAGTGCTGTTAGTTGGTTGAAGAAATCATGACAGCTTATATCTGTTTCCAATCCGTACAATTCTATGCGAAAATAGTTGTTTCCGAACAACGACTGCATATGACATGGATTGATTTGAATGTCAATGTCAAATGTCAATATCATGTCAATGCCATGTCAATCCAAGGGCGCAAGCTAACGACATTTCAGCGCCACATGAATGCATCAGTAGCGTTTCTATCTGCGACTAAAACAATCCATCTTCTTGGTCAATCTTCCGAAGAAATCTCTCACAGACCCTAGCAATTTAACTCATCATGCCTTGCGGTTGAGTCATCCAGCTCGCGCCTGTACAGCCATCAACAACGCGAACAGACTACAGGCTTCCCTCTCATCAAGTTCTTCCAATAATCTCTCTCGTATCTCCTGGCCTTCCTCGCTAGTATCGTAGGTTGACGCGAAAGGGTAATCCCCTTCCAGCAGAGCGACTGGAGGGCTCTCTTCCCATGGACACGGGCACATGCTTTCCTCGAAGCAAATGTATCGGTCGGACGGCAATTCGACGCCCATTGTTTCTGGACGATCAACGTGTAGACCTGTCGAGAATTTGTTGATGCCAAAATCGATGAGCCTCGGTAAACTATCCCGGATTTTATCGAAAACCACTTCCCACGTCCCGGAGAAAGCATAAATGAAATTGTCTTCACCCATGTCTTCATCTGTCGAATGAAGTTTCCAGTCGTGAGTGCGCAACCGCCATTTATCAGCATATTCCTCAGTCACCTTGAAAAATGACATAACCTGGCAGTTATCCAAGTACAGGTTTTCCAATGATTTCTGAGCTAGAACCCAGTCAAAGTGATCGTGATGGCTGATAACAAAGCGACCAAGCGCGAGGGTTTTGAGATTGGGAAAGACGAGACCACAACCATCAAAGTAGCCCGGGGCTGTGCCCCAAAATTCACTGAATGCCAGGTTCAGACTCGTGAGTTGATTTGCAAATAGTGGAAGAAATTCCTTCTGTATATAGGGCTCGAATTCGATGCGCTCGATGCAGTAAAGATCTGCGTCTGGGCCTTCTTCATTTTCTTCTGCGACAACTAGGAGCCGGAGATTTTTGATGTTTTTCAGGATGGACTCATATTTCCCGGTTGAGTCTATCGGTGAGCAGGGCACATTTTGCAAATTGACCATCGTGAGAGATTGGATTGTGCTGTTGCTGGGATCGGCTGCCCGTTTCACGAGCGCATCTAAGACAGCTTGCAGCGTGTGTTTGCGAGTCGAAGTAAGCTCAACATCTCGTTCAAAATAGGCCCAATCTTCATCAAGGCCCTGGCAAAAACTGGAAAACCTGAGGAAGATGGAGGTGATGTTGGGTAATTCCATGATTCGGCTAACCGCTGATATGAATGCGGGATAATGACCTCGATTCCATTTGTCCCAAGTGCGGAAATCACGGCGTCCCCGATCACAGGGAGCTGAGTAGACGACGACATTCTGGGCGGCTAGTTTGACAAGATCCAAGTCTAGCATGTTATTCCATGACTTGAACTCATCTGTGGCGTTCATTGCCGTGTGTGCAAGGGGAATGGTGCGAAAGAGCTGCAGGGCGCCGAGACGACCCCATTGTCGACAAACTAATCGCGCATTTGAGAGATGTTTGAGATGCTTTGAGCAGTCCGGGTCATATGGAAATGGAGGCTCGATGAGGGATTGCAAGATGATACTGAGTATCTCTGTGGGGAGTCTGTTGATGCTCATTTTGTGTTGATTAAAGGTTGAAATTGTGAAAGGCGGTCGCAATGTCCAGGGTGTATTTTCATAATTCATAACCCTCAATGCTCCATAACTAAGCCCAAATCATCATGCTTCAGGGTAGATGACCCTTCTATTTCGCCTGAGATAATAAATGAACACACGATCAACGGTTCAGCCACTTTGATACATAGTCTACGCCTTAGATAACAGATGAATGATAATATGCTTGAAGTATGTAATCTATAAACGCCCAATATTTCTGATATATCCTCACCATCAGGCAGACAGTTGACTGGTTGACCAACTCGAATCCCCAACACCGATACAACCCAAGAAACAAACTCTTTATTGCGTATTCCCACCAATTAATTGTTGGTGTAAACAATTCGAGGACCAGAAACCTTGGGATCCCAATACACAATATCACGATCAAAAACGCCAACAAGTTCAAATCCCTCAAGTTCTCCAGGGTTCTTACAATCCGTCTTTTGTGTCATGTAAGCGCCGTAAGTAGCATCCCAGGTTGCGTATCCGGGAACTTTGAGGCTGAGGCGACCAAGGTGGTTGTTGCGCTGATTGTTCAACCAAGAAGGTCGAGGCACGGGCACAGGCTTGAGGCTTGAGTAAACATCAAGCTTTCCGCTGCCGGCAAAGCTCTCCTTATGGTCGAGGTAAAAGGCGAATCGGCATTTCTTGCCCCTAGCAGCTTCGGGGTACTGGAATGTGACGAGAGTTGTGATGTCGTTGCCGCCATTCTCAGGGTATTTGGTCACATAGCCATCCGTGCTATCGGCGATGACGGTGTCGCGGACGTTGTACTTGTACATGGCAGAAGGAGTAAAGTATTTCTCATCGCGGGATTCGAGAGGAGCTGCGATGCCAGCAGTGGCAGAGAGAAGAATGGTAAAGATAGTTTGAGCAAGCATCTTAAAGGTGAGTTCAAATATGTGAATAGATGTTGTAAGATGTGATTGAGGAATGAAGATTGATGCTGAAAGATCTATTTGGTGATGGTGATTTATATTATTCTCAAGTCGAGAGAAGCCATCCTCTTATACATCAATCCAGCTTCCTACAAAATCTGAATTAGAACCAGAATTCCGAGGCATTGCTGACCCTGCCTCATGAATTGAAAGTGGCTACATATTCAGCCTTACAAAATCCTCAAAATAGCAGCTAAAAGTATCCTAAAGTCATTTAACAAAGAGCTTGCAATGGCACACAGCCCGGAACTTGGACTCAGCCCTTTGAAGGGAAGCCTCTCAATTTGACGGCGACCATACATCGCCAACCAAGGACATTTCGAGATGGAATGATCCAATCAGCAATCGGGGGCGTTTGACTTGTGGTGCTAGTGATCCGGTCTACAACGGAGCTACATCACAAGCTCGAGCTTGGGCTTTCAGCTTTGAGGCACAGGTTGATGAGCTGTAGGCGGAGCTGAAGCTGCTGTCAAGAAGCGGTCTAGAACGCTTCAAGTGGCTTGTGGGTACGGTCTGTAGGCGTCCATACAGGACGAAGTCGTTGGTCACTAAGTAGGAGTAGGCTTTATTGGATATGTCGAACGTGTAAGTTGGACAGTGCTGTGGAAATGGCTTGATCATCTGGTCAAAACCGCTACCCAGTATCGACATTACCGGTAGCTTGACGGTTGGAGAGGATGGAATGAGGAGGGATTGAATGTAATTGTTCGCATTTCTGGGCTGCCACAATGTCCCAAATCAGTGATTAGGGTTTGGTATCTTGGTATATTCAGCCGCATTCAACTGAGGTTACGGCTAATGGGAGTTCATGTCTTTCGGGTATTGTGCAGTGTATTTGTGTTCATCCAATATGGTCATACAATTCGACAATGAAGTTGTATTTACATGGTCCACTGAGTATAAAATATAAGTTTTTCCTATATTTTGACTTTCGACAGCCCTAAAATTGAGGACCAGGACACGAAACAGAATGCGCTGATATGGGTCTGATGTCGCAGTCAAGGAGCGGCCAAGGGCAATTGAGGGACTGTTCCCCAGGCTGTATTGGGCGTCTCGTTGAGCAAGCTCAGATAGATATCACCATGATCACTCCAATTCTCTTTACAGTGTTAGATGCAAGGTCTCAGTGGCCCACCTCGGTCGTCAAAATGCCGAGGAGACTCAGTAGCAGGGGAATAAACTCCAGTATTTGAACGTCATCCCCGCGACATGAGCGGGGTAGGCTTCATCTCTGAACGTAGACTCCATATTGTTAAAGTATCACCTTCAACCACCGCATTTCATCAACGTCATGACCAAACCATCCTTTGATGATCTACCTCTCCAAAAAGATGGCCCTCACGGCAATGCCTGGGGCCTCTTTGGGCAGGGTGACGAATGCGGTATGCTTAATTTACTTACACCAGAGACTGTGGCAGCCGCAGCATCCGAGATAAGTGAAGGTGTGAGAGTCTCAACGGACTGGCCATTGGGTGCCATGTCGCGACCATGTTTCGGCCGTGCCCCCTTACAGCATGTCATCAAGAGTAAAGACCCTCGCACGGTTAACGACGACACTTTGACGTTCAATACGCAAAGCAGTTCGCAGTGGGATGGGTTCCGACACTATGGGTACCAGAAGGAGAAGGTGTTTTTAATGGCAAAACTCAAGATGACCTGAGAAATTCGAATGTGAATGGAACTCAAGGTACGTTGCATATTTATACTAAGAGCCCAACTGACAAGTGTAGCCTGGGTTGACAGAGGTGGTATCGTCGGCCGCGGTGTCCTTGTAGATTATGCCTCATGGGCGGAATCACAGAACATCGAACTAACTCCCTTCAAAACCGTTTCTATTCCTGTATCCGACCTCAGAAAGGTGGCTTCCAGCCAAGGTATCACGTTTAAAAAAGGCGACATTCTCTTCATCCGCACCGGCTGGATCCGCGCCTACGAGAAACTTTCCGACGACGAGCGCAAGGCTCTAGCAGACTATCAGACACCGCCCGCGATGGGAGTTGAATCGTCCGAGGAAACGCTGCGATGGCTTTGGGAGCAGGATTTCGCGGCCGTGGCTGGTGATCAGCCTAGCTTTGAGGCGTGGCCATGCCAGAACACGGATTATTGGCTCCATGAGTGGTTGCTCGCTGGCTGGGGGATGCCGATCGGAGAGTTGTTTGATCTGGAGAAGCTGAGCGAGGAGTGCAAGAAAAGAGGACGATGGTCATTCTTCTTTTCCAGTATGCCGCTCAAGGTATGAGCAACAACTACTCAATGGGTCAAGTTTTCACTGACGATTCTAGGTATTGGGAGGTGTGGCCAGTCCGCCAAATGGTGTGGCTATCTTTTAATCTTGGTTGCGCTTTCAATAGGTGTATCTTTCATTGATTTCTTTACAATCCCTACTGATGATCTATACCATGCCTCGAAAAAAGCAATTGTGTCCAACCGGCGATGGATACTTAGCTAATGAAAACTATCGAGCTTCACACCCAGGAAAGACAGCATGTTACATTGAGCAGTGATTTTGGGATACTCAGGTTACGTGAGTGTTGTTGTGTTACTGACCCGTAGGTCGAGCAACCCTAGATTGCCTGTGTGATGCTTGATAAGTCTTCTCTCCTCTTTACAATAGCATTCAGTTCCGATACAAGATCGACAATACCGTGTTTATGAAGAGTTCAGAACTTCAATTAGACTAATAACTCTCCGCTGGTTGAGATACCACAGTTGTATTCATATTGTTCTTCTTCCATTGGAGGCATGGCATACAGATCACCAGGACTCAAAAGAATATAATTATCATGCTCTGGATGGCCTAAAGGCAGCAATTGCTTATTGTGTTGGTCACAGAATAATCTACCCGCCAGCGCCTCTGGGCATATCTCTGAATACTCCAACATGTTATAAGATTCTTGCCCTTGCCTATCTTACACTCAAGAGCAGCCTGCCATTCACACAAGATAAAGCTCCCGGGCGCAAATGGCTGAGATAGGAGTCAAGCTCTCAGCCATGGTGGCCGGGGCATCTCGCCTCAATATCAAAACCAGCATCAATCGACTCCGCGGCAAAACGCTAAAGGAGGTCTCACACTAAATAGCCCAGTGACAAGGCGCAAGATTAGCCCCTCTGAATATAATCCCAGATTCCTGGGTACTATCCTCAAGTGACCCGAAAAAGCAAGCACATGCCACAGCGTGATTGATGAAAACTGCAGCCCAGCAGCTCCAAACACCATTGGACCAAATATTTAAGCATCTTTGGTCTAGCCTGATTGTGTAGCCCTCCATCATGCCATCCCACATGATGTTACAGATGTAACAAGGTCCTGAACCACTAAGACATCGCCTATTGATAACTTGCTCAAATCCTCTCAACGCGGCGAATTATTGATTGACCGAATAGGTAATCGTTTCAGACATCCATAATTATTCTCGCGAAGTTCTCAGTGAGTTATGACCACGGAAAATATATCATGAAGGCAGCATCTCCCCTTCGTTTACTTAGAATGTTCTTCATCAGGTCCCTGTTCTTGTCTCCTTGACCTGAGTTCTCTATTCTCCACATTTCGATACAGTTGGCAATGAAGTCTCTGTCAAATCTTTGGCTGGCCAGCCTGGTCGGCCATGTTGGTGCTCAATTTCTCACTGGCTTTGGTCAAACACCGTACAACCCGCTCTGTGCTGAGTCCTGCCTTCGCTCCTTCTCATCCCTGATGCTGAACTGCACGGTTATGGATCACAGTGCAGGCCACAGCCACATGCCATCGACCACCCCCGACTGCTATGCCGAAGACAGGGCGTTTCTGACATCGGTTGCATGGTGTCTGCACACCAAGTGTGCCCAACAGCATGTTCCGGCTTCCAAAATCGAGCGTCACTGGGAAACCAAGGTGACTGGGAGCCAGGCCGTTGCACCTAAATGGACATACGCAGAGGCTTTAGCCCAAGTTGATCCGAAGCCGCCGCTATATCAAGTCAATAGCACTGATACCTCTCTCAATATGACGGCAATTGTCAACCCCACCACCTACCTAGCTCAATGGAACGTGTTGGGCAACGTCGTCCATACGGCTATTCTCGAGTCAGAATATGCGTAAGTTATTTACCTATCTCATAAATTGCAATGGAAAGATCTTTACCACATCACGTGGCTCATTATGTGAAGACCACCAAGTGATGCTTCGGATGGCTAACATCTGTGAATTTAGAATCGTCATCTTTGTTGTGGCAGTCGGCATTCCCTTTCTCTTGACATGGCTTGGGTATATGCCTTTCATGGGGCTCATCAAGCGTAAGGTAATTCGCGTGCCTCTCCAACATCCATCTTACAGAGCTAAATTCGTCTTAGATTCAACCTTGGCTGGTATATCCCAGTATTATTGGCACCTACCACGTTCGATCTCTCCCTTACATGCTTGGAAACGCCCCAACAATCGGCCAGAGCTTGTACATTGGCGTCATCTTTGTACTGAACGTAGTGCTTGCCGCTGTTGGATACAAGGCCGCTCAACCAAACGCTTGGTTTGCTACAAAATGGCACGAGGTGAGCGCCTACGTCATGTACCGCACAGGTGCTTTCGCCTTCATGCTTGCACCGCTGCTCATCTTGTTCTCATCGCGAAACAACCTCTTGCTCTGGATGACTGATTGGCCGCACTCAACCTTCCTGTTACTTCACCGTTGGGTTGGCCGCTTCTTCATGCTGCACGTCGTGATCCATTCCATCATCGGGCTGCAAATCTACGCTCGCTACTCGCATACGTCGTGGTGGATCTGGGGTGCCGTAGCTACCATCGCTACAGTCATCATGACCCTTGCCAGCGGGTTGTACGTCCGGAAAAACAACTACGAACTTTTCCTCATTACCCACGTCATTCTGAGCGTCTTCGTTCTTATCGGATCATGGTACCATCTTATCCAGTGGTATGCTAGCATGGGCATGTACATTCCGAATACTTCGGGCTATGAGGTTTGGCTCTACATTGCCTTTTGCTTCTGGTTCTTCGATCGAGCGGTGCGCATGGGCCGCATGATCAAGAACGGTGTTCGGAGGTCAAGAGTCACGGATCTAGGGGGAGGCTATGTTCGTGTCGATATTCCCGGCCTTCGCTTCGGTCCAGAACCTGGCCGTAATGCTTATGTTCATTTCCCAACTCTCAGCAAATTCCGACCCTGGGAGAACCACCCATTCTCTCTCGTTCCAACCCAGCTGCTTCAAAAATCGGGTGAAACCCCGGCTGTGCCTCCAATGGATCTGGATGTGGAGAAGAGCCAACCGGTATTGACTACGCACACCACTGCTGCTACTGAGGACTCGAGTATAGGAGTCACACTCTTTATCAAGAAGGGTACAGGAATCACCAAATATCTAGGGCCACAAAACGACCTGCTGACATTAGTTGATGGGCCTTATCCAAGCAGCCACTCGAAGGCGATTCTTCGTTGCGATCGGGTCTTGCTTATCGCAGGCGGTATCGGAATCACTGCTGTGCTGCCATGGACTCGTAGCCATCTGAACGTCAAGCTGGCGTGGAGTGTCAAAAAATCGGCAAAATGTCTAGTCGATGCCATAGACCTGAGCAGTGTGGCGAATAAAGATGTCAAAGTTGGAGAGCGATTCCACGCCCGTGAGCTACTTGCTCATGAGAAAGATAGTGGCTGGCAGAGGATAGGTGTTGTTGTCTGTGGGCCAGGGAGCCTCTGTGACGATGTGAGAGCGGCCGTTGCCGCAACTGGTCGGGATGGGAGAATAGTATTTGAACTAGAGGTTGAAGCATTTTCATGGTGAGCTGCCTTCATCCTAGACTGTATATCTTGGGGTTGAAGTCTGGATTGAGTTAGTCATACTCGGCCGTCCGTTTAATGACTGTAGCTGTAGAAACCATAAACATGTGGTAGTTGGTCCGTCATATCAAAAACAAATGAGTGATTGTCTTTATTTCTCATGCATGGTCCCTGCACGGTCTCGACACTCTATTCATGAGATATCTTATACAATCTATGAATTATTCAAAGTCTTGATGATAACAAACCTATAGATCTCAGTTTCCTCTTTAAATAGTATCTCCTCCTGGCTTGCAGTTCAGGCATCTATACGCTGAACCTGTACTGTCTGAACTCCTCCATCTACCGTTTTATGGGGTGACGTATGTGATATCTGTCTTGACGTACCTTTTCCATTTCCCCAGACCAGCCGCTATCATGTCGTCGAATTAATTTTTTAAATTGAACACGCAGCAAACAGAGCCTTTTTCTCTAGTGAATAGATTCCTTGCGTTGCTGTGATAGATCATGATCCAAAAATACGCCGCAATCTGTTCTTCAATTGTATTTGCCATGGTTCATCAATCTTTCCTTGTGACTCATTCCCGAGATTCGTCATAACCCAGTTAACTCCGTCTGCAACCGCGTCGGGCCTATGTTGGACAACTCCATGGCCGCAGTCTGGAAGGTGTATGTATCGATGATTTCTCGACAAGGCAAGTTGGGCCTTTTTCAACCTCTCGTCCTCTTTGTCTGTCGCTTCCAAGAGTTGTTTCTGAATCATCAGACTTGTGTTGGCCTCGGATCCTGCAGCGACAGCATCATTGTACTCTCTCCATTTGCCAATGACAATATTGCCTCTGATGACGACCAGAGGTTTGTCGCCAAGAATCTTCTTCTTGTACTGCTGTTCCTCTGTTCTTTTATCCAACGCTGTCTCCTGTCCAGTCTCAACTAGAACCATTCCAGCTACCTTGTCTGGCCGTTGCTGGAGGAATAATCGCGCAAATATCCCACCGTAGGAATGTGCGATGAGGACATATCTGGATGACAGAGCTGATCGGTCAAGATACTCAAACATGCTGTCGACAGCCGATGCAGGATTTGGATTATCTTCGTCCCGGTCCCACAATAGAATGGAGTAGGATGGCCTGAGGAGGGCGATGAGAGAGGCCCAGGATGCGCAAGAATCTCCAGAGCCATGGAAGCAAATAATTAAGGGGTTAGAACTTGACAGGTTGCCTATCAATGTGGGCTTGCCAGAATAACTGTCTTTCATTTTTATATGATGTGAAGAAGAGAACAAGATTCGATAGAAGGATATGGAAGGCAGTCTTTTGTCCGGGAAGAAATCCTGTCAGCCTGGAATACGATTGCGGTGCAGATCTCTAGAAAAAAGAGACAGCAGGGGGCAGTAGGCAGCAGAGGCAGGGGTGACCAATTCAAAGAAGTGTTGTTTTACTTGTGCCTCAAAGATTATCTAACAACACTAAAAAAAAAAAAAAACCAAGTCCTCTTTATAATTACCCTCTAATTTCATAACTTCCTAGGAAGTGCACCAATTTTACTCTTGACATCAAATACACGAGAACCAGAGTCCCCCACACGGCAGATGGTTTGCGGACAACGGAGTTTACATGGTTAGCGAGAGCAAAAGTCTAGTTTGTCTCTTGGTCGACTTTGAGATCCTTCCAGGCATTGTCGTCGATCGACCTGAACTCAAACTGATTGTACTTCACTGCACCAGTATTCCACAAGGATCGTTTATGACTTGATGGTTCTTGGGGTTACTTCTAGGAATTAAAATTTGCTATTGTACTGATTATATTTCATTTGATCGTCTGGACCTCATTCCGTTCCAAAGCTCATGAAATGCTGTATGTGAATCATGATGTACCTCGACGACAGGAAGCTTTAAAACCTCAGCAGTCACCTTTCGCCAATTTTATCACGCCTCGTTAAAACATTCGATAATAATTATAAAAAAATGGCAGAAGCTATTGAGTAAAGACTAGATGTGGTATATATGGGGACAGTAATCATCTGGTAGTTCTGCATACACTACACGGATCTTTCTGGCGAAAGATCGATTATAGGATCATCTCGACCCCTATAATGAGATATCCTCTTAGCCTCTTGACCAACCTTTCCACCCAATTTCTCAACTTCGGCCTCTGGACGGAAAATCACAGAGACAACATAATAATCAATGAGTCCGTCTTCACTCTCATCCCGATCCCATCTCCTACCCTCCCACTTGCTCGATCCTCTCCACTCGGCAACCTCGTTGATCTTTCCCGTCTCATCAGCAAAGAGCTTGTAGCTGTCTTGCCGTTGAAAAGACCACCGCTTGACCATTTGAGCAGCAATGGCATCAACCTGATCCTTCTTGCGTCTCAGCGACTCCATCTCAATCCGAATAACCTCGACACTCTCTGGCACGGCATTCTTCGTCCACCCACCTCGAAATTGCAAACCTTCATCATTCTCCCAGAACCACCAATCGGTATGACGAATCGTCAAGATGACCTCCCTCGGGCGCAGGTTCAGCGTGGATAATTCAACATTGAATTCATTTTGTTCGACCCTGTACATCTGCGAGAAAATGTGAAGTACGTCAACGTCGACAGGTCCAGATTTATATAACCTGGACACGGTTTTGATAGCACGCTGTATTCCTCTCTCTCTTCCGTTTCGTCTGGTGCGCAACTCTGGAGGTGCGCGGCTGGTGTTGCATAACCAGATGGTTTGCTTCCTGAGAGCAAATGGCAGAAACCATGTTTCGCGATAGACTGCCCGACAAGTACGCAAGAGTCTAGTATCACTCTTTCGAGGAGCGTAGTGGGAGGGTCTAGTGTAACATGTATCCCTACTGTATTGTGCTTCGGGCGCTGGATCCATAAAATCTTGCAGGGCGTAAGTCCAGATGTCTCTTCTCAATTCTGCTGGGAGGCTGAGTAGTGGTGATTTGACCTGTGGCTGGTCGTTCTTTGCAAGGAGAGTTCTGTGTGCTCGGGCTGACATTTTGAAGTTGGGTGAGGGGATAGAAAGTACAGATTGTGTTGGTTGGTTGAGATGTCGGAAGGGGATATCGGGCGCATATTTGTACCAACAGTAATTCCGTTTTTTTTCAGGCAGACAATGCATGGTTCCTTAACCGAGGGGTCAATATTGGGATGATGCCTGGATGTGTGGACTGATTGCGGGTGCCAACAAACCAACAGTTTCATGTTGAGTTCACGATAACTCGCCTTTATTCACGATGTCCAAAAATAGTCCCAGATTTCTGCGAGTCTTGATTAGGTCTGAGATTCTTGAACCATCAATTTATTTGCATTGAAGTTGTCCAGTCTTGTGGCAGTCGAGAGAAACATCATTGCTTGGCCAATCATGGACTCACTTCAGACAAACGTATTTCACTCATTCCTACTCTGCAAATGCTCTTTTCTCCTGATTATATCACCAGTGAGTAAGATGACATGAGGTCGTTGATTGATAGATAGTAAGAAACACTTTCACCTCGTATCAGTCACGCCATTGAAGGGAATCGCACGTGATCTTCACCGATGCAAATCTCTTCCAGCATCGAATTCGACTTCGACCGCTTTGCTTTGACTTGAACATCGTATTCAAAACAAGACGCTCGCCGTTCACCACTTACCCTGCTCGTCAAATCAAAACCCCGCGACATTCACTCACACCTTCAAAATGCCTCTCGTCGACGCTGATACCCCGCCCACCACCAACGACCTCCATTACGTCGTCTACTTTGCCTCTGGTGAACCCTCTTGGTGTCCGGACTGCCGCGACGCCCTCCCTGCTCTCCAGGCTGTCTTTGGACCTGACTCGGCTCCCACGGCGAGTATTGTGCGCGTAGGATCGCGGGACGAGTGGAGGGGTAAGAAGGTCAACAAGTACAGAAAAGCGCCCTACAACATCGACGGTGTACCTACGGTTGTGAGGGTCGAAAATGTTCGTGATTGGCTTTGATTATCAATACAAGATACTAACATTTGGGCGTAGGGCAAGGAGGTTGCTAGACTTGGTGATGTCGAGAGTCAGATTGAGTCCGAGCTGAGGAAATTGATTGCTTGAGGGTTGCCGCAGGACAGGGATGCTAAATGTCGCGATCACTTCCAAATCAATATATCGAGTAACAAAGATACACATGACGTCTCTTGAGTGATCCTTTTTCCTATGGGTTTGATAATTTGACCAAGTTAACCTTCATGGTACATGTATGCACCATCAGTTGTGAAGCCAAATGAATCACCAGCATACCAGAAACATGCACTCGCTTAAGATGGCTCTTTATCCATCTGACATCATCTGTGACCGCCTATCCGGACTGACACCTGGACAGCCTTTCAGAACACACTGTTCTACACCCTTGTCACACATCTTATCTCAACCGCCTTGAAGCTGACAGCCTTCTCGAATTCTGTCCGAGTCGGGGTTTATGAATCGGATTTTTACCCTCGACCGGACTTTATCTCACCAACAATCCTTCGGCCTTGGCCCCCACACGGACCAATCTTTGTCACCAGCTGTCAAGTAGTCTCGGTCAGTTGATTCCTCTTTTTGCTTAGCTTCCATCTTTGCCGACTTCTCAACAAATTTCCTACCCCAAAAAGCAATGACAAGGGGTGCAAGTCATGATGGGTTTGCGTGAGGACTATCAAATACTTTAAAGGAGTCCCCGTTCCCACGTGTGATGGACATGTAGTCTCAACTTTATTCTCTTAATTGCTGCAGTAATCCATCATGTCAAAGGTTGATAAACGTCCCGTCTTTCCGGGCTTTGAAGCCGTTTCCAATCAGGTTTTTGTCCGCGAGGGTGAATTCCCACAGGGCGAGAAGCCTCCCGCAGGACATCCTCGTGTCATCATCATTTTTAGCTGGGGCGATGCCGTGCCGAAGCACATTCTCAAGTACACTGAAGGGTTCGGCAAACTCTACCCTTATGCCAAACAGATCGCTGTTCTTTCGCCCATCTTCCAGGCCATGAGACAGGATGTTGAACAGCGAACGAAAAATATGCAGCCTGTGCTGGAGGCTGCTTTTCCTGATGGCACAGACTACGTCGACGACGATGCCGTCTTGTTGCATGTTATGTCAAACACGGGCGGCATTAACTACGCCGCGACATTGAACGCCTACAGGGAGAAATACGGTCGACCTCTACCGCACCGTTTGACAAGCTATGATTCAACGCCGGGTGGCTTGGCCTTTACTTGGGATAACCTTTGTCGGTGGTCGTATGCCATGGCTCTCGGAACAGCAGGATGGTTTCCCTGGCCGTTTGTCGTCACACAGAGCATCTGGGGTGTTTTCCTCTGCGCGAACCGTGTAGTGGACCATTTCCACGGTCGAGAGACAGCACCACAGTTCAGTCTACGAGCGGCGCTGGATCCCGAATTCGATGGGGTGGAAGCCACAAAGCTGTTCCTCTACAGTAAAGAGGATAAGCTAATCTCGTCGGTACACATCGAAGAGAATATCGCCGAGTCAAAACAGATTGGATATAATGTCGAGACCAAGATGTTTGAGGGAAGTGGTCATGTAGGACATATGAGAATGTTTCCCGAAGAGTATTGGAACGCCATTGACAAGGCGTGGAAGGATAGTAAGCGATCATGAGGGGGAATCAACTGTATTTGTAATTAACGAGGAGTTTTGAATGTTTTGATACGGGAATCATGAATTGAAAAAGGTTATGATGTCACTGAGTAGAGCTGATTGATCACGGCAGTCATCGTTTGGAATCAGTCAATCTGAGATGTGACAGATCCCGCAACTTGTAAATATATGAATTAAAGAGGATGGTTATGTATATAATCACACGACCGACCAGTCATTGAAAAAAAGTAAACAGCATTCCAGTTTGGACTGGGTTCTCATGGAATGCTCGGCGACCAATCAGATCAGTGAAGCCATAGCTTGATGGATCTCTAAATACTCCATCTTGCAACCCTCTGAACCTGACTTCTCCATCATCATTTCACCACTCTCACCATGACTTCCTCAATCGACGGCCAGTCCACGGCCATCTTACTCATCGCCATCCTCTTAGGGGGCATCTTCCTCTTTCTCCGATCCAAACGTTCTGCAACAACACCATTACCCCCACCAGATGAAATTGTCGGTCTTCGCATCTACCCCATCAAGTCATGTCGCGGCTTCGAAGTGAAATCCGCTCGTCTTCTTCGCACGGGTTTTGATCTTGACAGAAACTGGATGTTTGTTCAGGCAGAAGACCGCGAGTTTATCACCATTCGCGCGCACTCGCAAATGACCCTCATCCGTACCGCCCATGACGCTGACGCTGACATTCTCCGCATCACAATCAAGGACCATGATTGCAACATTGAAATTCCCGCACATCCCACTCGTGAATGGCTGGAATCAAACACAAAATTGGCCACTGCGAGAATCTGGGGCGAGGAGACCGATGCTTGGGAATACCCTACCACTCTTACCCAACCTGTCGCCGACTTTCTAAAGGCAGATGTTCGTCTTGTCTACAAGGGACCCAAACCACGAGTACTGCGAGGATCCGGTAAACCTGAAATTCTGGGTCGCACAGAAGCAGTCAAATTTGCAGACATGATGCCCGTCCAGGTCAGTTCCATGGCCAGCATCAACGAACTAAACGAGCGTCTCCACAAACAAGGCGAGAGCGAGATCGAGATCGAGCGGTTCCGTCCCAACGTCATCATCCGTGGAAGTCAGCCCTGGAACGAAGATACCTGGAAATCTCTCCGAATCAACGAATCCGGCAAAGGATCCCCTCTTAATCTTGACGTTGTGTGTCGATGTCTCCGATGTCAGGTCCCCAACGTTGATCCGTCGACAGCCGAGAAACATCCCCGTCAGCCGTGGAATGAGCTTATGAAGTACAGACGAATCGACCCGGGGTTGAGGTTCAAGCCTAGTTTTGGTATGCTGTGTGCGCCGAGGGATGAGGGAGTTGTCGAGGTTGGGATGAGGTTTGATGTTTTGGATATGACGGATGATCATTTCTTTATCAGTCCAATGAAGTGAGAGTGTCGGGGGGTTCAGTGGACCAAAAGACAAAAGGCGAAGAAGAAGGAGAACGTCAGGAGAATGATTAGGGGGCCGTGCTGGCAGACGTCGTTACTCCATAGCAGCGGTTCAGATGGTTGTTTTCAGCCATGTGTAGTCCTAGTCCTGAGTGTGAAGAAAAACCAACTCTACCATTTTCAAAATGCGATTCTCGTTCTCCATGTGAATGAGTATGGTGTATTCATTCGCGGCATACATCCACGTCTTGAGAAGAAAGCCATCAGTTGATCGGTCTGGGTGTCTTAGATTCCTAATGGCCTGCGTCACTGACCATCTCATAAAAAATCTTTCAATACGAAGTGGACTTCCGCGTCCATAAATCACAAGCTTCACTGTGCGTTGCATGGAAGGGAGGTCGGTGTATGAGATGACTCTCTAGATCTCGTCAAGCAAATGTCAATTCTCTCCATTCAGGACATAATAATGATCACCTATACCACTAGACAGGACATACAACTTTTCTTAGTTGACTCAAACTTGTATCAGTTCAAGGGCCTTATCCAAGACGCCAAAGTTTTTTACCAGGGCTATACGTGTTGTGCAAGGAAAGGTGGTGTGATGTAGCTGCTCCCCAAAATGGTTACATGTGTAGACCAAAAGGCGCAACATATGGTTATAAGGCGCGCCCTGGTATATGGAAGTGGGATATAAAACAACGACTCTTCTATTCACAGACCAGATAAACTGGATATCTCTTTGTGAGTTCAAGCGTTAACATGGATAAATCAATCGGTTCTCAAGCAATTGAATTAACAGCATCTCCACGCATTGGGGACCACAATGTGTAATTCACTCGTATTATTTCCTAAGCCTATTCTCACTGACATATCATTCTCTAGTACTTCTCACCAACTCGAGATACCCGAATCTTTGGACTATAAAGATGCCCAACAGCCATCAACAGTCATTGAAACTGATGCAACCAACGACTCGCCCAACAACTATCTCCATGGCATTCCTCTCATTCTGATGACGTTCTCGCTCATGGCAAGTGTTTTTGTCGTAGCATTAGACAACACCATCCTGGGTACGTTCTTCGCAATACTATACGCAACCCACAGTAACGTCTACAGCAACGGCTATCCCTAAAATCACCAGTGTCTTCAACAGCCTCGACGACGTGCGTAAGTAAATATCCACCTCCATCCTAAATCCTACTGACTCTCTAGCGTGGTACGGAACTGCATATCTCCTAGCCCAGATGTCCTTTCAACCTCCTTTCGGCAAACTCTACACTCTCTTCAATCTCAAATGGGTCTACCTCACTGCTGGTGCTCTATTCCAACTCGGTTCCGTCATCTGTGCCGTTTCGCAGAACTCACCCACCTTCATCTTCGGACGTGCCATAGCAGGGCTAGGTGGATCAGGACTCTTCTGCGGTTCGTTGATTGTCATGAGTCAGATTGTCGAGATGAAGAGACGGGCGTTGTTGTTGGGTATCGTCACGAGCATGTTTGGTGTCGCGTCGGTGATTGGACCTACGCTTGGAGGAGTATTCACACATTCGGCGAGGTTGACATGGAGGTTTTGTTTCTGGATAAACCTACGTAAGTCGACTTGAACGTCGTAATATTCTATTCTAATCCAGAACAGCATTCGGTGTACTGATGACCGTATGTTTTCTGATCTACTACCCATCTAGACTGGGTTCACCACCAGACGATGCTCATTCCCTGAAAGAAAAGGTCTTCAGTGTCGGCTGGGTCAGTGCCATGATTCTAACAGCAACATTCACCTGTCTTTTCCTCGCTCTTCAATGGGGTGGTGCTATCCACAAATGGTCAGACCCTCAAGTCTGGGGTTGTCTCCTTGGCTTTGGTGTACTGCTGGTCTTGTTCGGATACATGCAATACAAGCAAAGAGACGAGTAAGTCAACTTCCCTCCACTTGACAACAAGCTAACAAATAAGTGCGCTCATACCGTTCGGTATTCTCTCGCAAAGAACCGTACTTCTCAGTTGCATCTTTACATGCGTCCTACAGGCCGGGTTGATGACACAGCCATATCATCTCCCATTTTACTTCCAAGCCGTTAAGGGCATGGACCCTCAAGCCTCTGGGCTTAGTATCTTGCCCTACGGCATCACTGTTTCAATTGCCACAATTGTCAGTTCTGCGCTCATCACCGCCTGGGGCTACTATGTGCCGTTTATGTGGCTAGGCTCTGCAGTGTTTATGATAGGCAGTGGTCTTTTGTATACACTATCATCCGACAGTGGCATGGCGAAATGGATTCTATATCAAGTTGTCGCCGCTGCTGGCTGCGGTCTCACCATTCAGATACCTCTCCTCGCCGTTCAAGTCGTTCTGGATGCTACCAAGATGCCGCTGGGAACAACAATGATTATACTCTCACAGTCGTTTGGCGGCGCGATCGGTCTATCTGTTTGTCAGAACGTTTTCCAGAATTCCCTTCGCGATCGTCTTGCAAATATGGACGATGTCGATGCTGCCGCCGTAGTAGCTAGTGGAGGCGTAAAACTTGAAGATATAGTGTCTGGCGGATCGCTTGCAAGTGTTCGAGATAGTTTCATGGAAGCCATCGCACAGACATTCCTTGTTTCAATCGGTCTGGGAGGCGCTGCGTTTGTTGCTAGTTTGGGCATGGAGATGCGAAGAACACAGCCAAAGGAGGAGATAAACCAAGCCAGCAAGGTCCAGAAGTAATGGATTTCCCCAAGCCTTGTATTGCCAGGAGGACTACATATCATGTTGCAAGTTGAGATGGCCTATCGGCTGTCATTTAATTAGCCACTTGTAAGAGGTGGATAAGTGTCTCATGTAAACAATCATATCAACTCAACACCTTCAATTGACACCTCGATATCATACCTGACTCAGTCAAACATCTTCATCTCCATTCTTAATGCAACTGCCGACCTCGTATACCACCTTGGCGTATAATTAATCAAACTCAATGCAAGTCATTCAAGCACAGCATTGGCCCAGATACACTCCCAAGCGGAGCTCCAAGCTCGTCAAGAGCTGGACGTTACATTCAAACTGCCAGCACCGTCATTGGGCTTGCAAGAGACCCTGATTATCCCTACAATCTACCGGTAGCTCGGGGCTGCTGTGCGGGGATCTTGAGATGAACTGCGAGCTTCAAGTGGAAGTGATCTGCAGATAAGCACGATGGTCCGACATGCGTCATTTACGATGGTTCGAATTGTCAACGAACACTTCTAGATACCTGACAGTAGGAATGTAGACGAAAAAAGTCTCATAATCCTATTCTCAGGCTCAAATGCATTCATACAAGCCCAAACATGCCTAGTCTTCCATCCCACAATAGCTCACTTCTCCAGGATTCTGGAGAGCTCCCCCCGCGTGAGCACATGCCCAATCTAGCTTAGCATCATTATCAAGCAGGGAATCGGCCACTCCACTCGAGCATAAACAGCGACCGCCAAGGTTCAACCATGATGAGGAAGTTTTCCATCCTTCATGCCTTGGGATCGGCATGATTGCAGCTATAAATGGTTGGTGAAGGAACGTTGACCGAGAAAAAAAAAGGAATCTGCTCTCCTTCCCGTTCTGTGAGGATATGCTCTGTGCTACATCTTCTCTGTGACACAAACGCCCGCCAATTTTGATTGTTCTCGTCGTGCATTGTCTTTCCTCAATTCGTCACAATGAAGGTCACCACCCAAACCCTCACGGCTCTATGCCTCGCATCCCACACCTATGCAGCTCCTACTAAAGAGCTCGCCGGTCCTAAGCTGGAGCACTGGCCTGCAAACGCAGCCCGTGCCCTCGACAAGATGATTGCCGCCAATGCCAACAACAGTCGCTATGCTGTCTTTGACATGGACAACACGAGTTACCAGTTTGATCTTGAGGAGTCTCTTCTCCCTTTCCTCGAGAACAAGGGCGTTTTGACGAGATGGACCATGGATCCTACTCTCAACATTATCCCCTTCCGAGACACAGCCAATTCGACCGAGAGTTTGTACAGCTACTATAACCGTCTTTGTGAAGTTGAGGATGCTGTCTGCTACCCATGGGTTGCTCAGATCTTCAGTGGCTTTCCTCTCAGCGAGCTGAAGGGGTATGTCGACGAGCTTCTCGAGCTCAACTCCACCATCCCAGCCAAATACTACGATGGCGATGTCGAGACCGAGATTGAGATCAATCCACCCAAGGTCTTTGCCGGCCAGGTCGAGCTCTACAACCGACTTATGGCCAACGGTATCGAAGTGTACGTCGTCAGTGCCGCTTCCGAAGAGCTCGTCCGCATGGTCGCCTCCGATCCCAAGTACGGCTACAACGTCCCAGCCGAGAACGTCATCGGCGTAACCCTACTCATGCGCAACACCACATCGGGCGACGTCACGACAGCACGCAAACAAATTGCCGACGATGATTACGACGAGCAAGCCAACCTCGAGCTCGTCATGACACCTTTCCTCTGGACACCTGCTACATGGAAGTCTGGCAAATGGGCCGCTATCCAGACCTACATCGACGAATGGAAGAAGCCAGTCTTGGTCGGTGGTGACACCCCCGACAGCGATGGACCTATGCTCTTCCATGGTGTGGACGTTGCTCGCGGTGGCGTGCATCTGTGGATCAACCGAAAGGATTCTTACATGGAGGAGATTAACGACATGAGAAAGAAGTTTGCCAAGCAGCAGAAGGCGGAGGGATTGGAGGTTACGGCTGACAAGAACTGGGTTATCGTGACGCCAGACGAGATTCATGCCTAGATTTGGGTGTTCAGCCAGCTATAGCTTGGAGCGTTGACCATAATGGAACCATGATACCAGTATATCGAGTGACGCTTTAAAACATAGCTAATCCTCCCACAAATACTCCTGCTTGATGCCCAGTATAAACGACCTCAGTGCCACTCCTAAGTCGCCCCTATTCGGCATCCTCAATCACATATGGATATGAAATTTCGCTGGCTCTGCAGTTCTGCATTATTCAAAAAGACACAGGAATGATGATCAAACTCGTCAATCACCGCAGGCCTCTGAATTCGATAGTAGAGTGTATCGTTGTCACCAAATCCACCGATCCAACAAAAGTATGTCTTGTGGAACCATAGAGGCCCATCGGATACAGGTGCATGCATGTCCGGGGTGCAGATAATCGAGAACGCTTTGAGAGTGGATATCTCTAAGTACACCTAGCTCCCATGAGCGTAAGCCAATCATACTTCCAATTGGTCGGGTTACGCGAATCTGGTATATCTGGTATATCTGCTTCCTTATCTTCAAACAGGTCTTAATGGGCTGATTAGAGAAATGGAAGAAAAAGATGATTGGGGCGGCCTTGTGTTATGATGAGCATTGAAAAATCCGGTAATCAATCCATCAGATCCTTATTCAGCATACGTAGCGATCCTCTACCTAGCATTCAAGGCAGCAGCCCAAGTGAAAGTCAGGCTCTGAGTCATGTCGTGATGTCTTGAAAAAGAGCCAGTTGGACTTCATAGAAGAGGTAATAATCGTCACCAGTGTGGCTGGATAAGGCTGTGCTGACCACCCACTACGGTTGGATGCCAGTCTGACATGGCTTAGCTTATGCATATTCGGAGTTCCGTAGCATTCATAAGGCTGAGCCAAAATCAACGAAATGATATTAACACAGCAGGATAGCTCTTAGAATTTGTCTAAATTCATCCTGTATCACAATTTCAACACGCAATGTTTGCAAACGACCAACCTGCTATTGAAAATGAGGTTTCTTCAATCACACACCCGAGAGCCACTGAAGACCTTTCCCGGGAGATTCTCTACAAAATCATCCAACAAGTCGAAACAGCCAACAAAAAAGATGAAAATGACCTTGAATTCTTTCGTTTCTTTGTCGTCACAATGATCGCCATCTCCGTTTTCGGCGCTTCAACATTTGCAGTTATAATGGGAGAAATGTCTGACCCCGCCGACATATGGGAATCGCCAATCTTCAGTCTCAAAACAGTCCGACTGTTTCTTGCTATTTCGTGGCTTTCCTTTGCCATGTCTATCGCTTTGGCTGGATACAGCGGTAGTGTCCTTGCGTTGATGCGGCAGAAGAAGAAAGGTGACCTCGATGAGGAGACTATTAAAAAGTGGACGCCTGCTGGACTTGTGGTTTCTGTGGCTTTGCATCTGTTGATTGTAACTGGTTTCTTCTTCATATCAATGAGTTTGGTGGCTTACGTTGGACGATTCGGGTGGGTTATTGTTTCGGTTTCTGGAATAATGTATGTCGTGGTGTTCTGCCTGATTGGTGCGCAGTACAGCCTGATGTAAATGGTCAGTCAATGGGTCCAGCATTTTGAAAGTATTAGGGAATCAGTATGGTGCTTCAATTGAAATACATTAAAGCAATACTCTTGAGAGCTGTTATTCTATTGCTCAACTCTTTGAAACCGTTGTTTGCTGATACAAGTAAAATGAGGCTCTACAAATCATTAGCTGCAGTTGCGCTGAAGCTCTATCATCTTACTCGGCTGTGTGAGGCGCAGTTCTGGAAGGATGATGTGGCTGAAACAATTGAACGAGTGCGAGGGTGGTAAGCGAATCGCAAAGCGTGTGTGACAGACCTGCTGACTTGTCAAGACTGTCTGCTTGAAATCCGACGGACATACCTGGATTTATTTATTAAGCATGCGGGGGCTGTGTGTTGTATGGGTGTGATCACTCATACTCCGTCTAGCTTGTGACTTTAATTGCACGTTCATGAATGTTGCAGTATAAAGGTAATTTGACTTTCTACCTGAAATGAATCCATATCTTTACCACTACACTTTTAAACAAGATAAACTCCTTGTCTCCTATACTTAAATACCCCAAACCACTTTTACCAAGACTACATCACAATCACGACAATGTCATACAGCAGATCAAGAGGTCCACCATTACCCGGTTCTATACACGGTTCTTCTTTACAAGCTCAGCTAGAAAGCGAGGGCGCCCGGATCGGCCGCAACAACAACCGACCTCTGATCGAACACATCATCAACCATGCAACGCCCGGCTACGTCACCAAGGCCGTCTGGCTCCAAGAGCACAGCGTTATCGAGCATGAATATTTGCTCCTGTGCATCAAGACCTACGATGGAAGACTATCCTGGATGCGCGTAGAACGCACGGGCGACTTCCCCGAAGGGGCTGACGCCGCCAACGCCATGACAGACCAGGCACAATTAATTGTCACCATCGCACCGTCTAGAGAGAAGCTTGTTTGCGGCGACAGAATTCTCAATGAGGCTGACTTGGACTTTAACAAAGCACGTCTGAGTGATGTCGCCAAGCTCATGTTGATCGTTCACAACGAGGAGCCTCAGTACCATCTTCAGTGGCACAACTGCTGGTGGCTAGCTCGGGTGATTATGCAAGTGCTTTCGGGGACGTATATGCATAGCAATAAGAAGCAGAAGAAGAAGGTCACGAAACAAATCGATGCTTCGCACCAGAAGCATGTCTGTAGTATGAGCGCCGGCGGGCCGTTCGCGGGTCTGGGTCAGTGGGCGACTCATGCGCACTTTAATCGAAGGACGAAAAGGATTGTGGCCAGTTTTAATGAGCAGGTGACTATCTAGCATCTGGCCTTATAAAGAGATGTAAGGTATATTTTGTATTATATGTTATTATTTAGCGCTTTGGTAGTACTTGAGAGTTTTGGAGAGATTTATAAAAGGAACAATAAGTACTTCCTGTGCTATTCCGGTTATATATCTGTTAACTGTTTATCATTGGAGAGCATTCAGAAAGACAGTTTATACTTATCCCTTTACTAAGATAAAAATGTAACTATCTATAAACACCAAGCTTTCAGATCGCAACCTCATCTATATGGACCTAATGTTCACAGAAGCTATAGTCAACACTAGACCACTTGTGTTCTGCTTCCCGCTGAAACTTAGTCCTCTCCTTCATCAACTTCAACCGATGCTCCTTAGCCTCCGCCAAAGACATAGGCAAGCTGGCCTCTCCTCGAACCATATCCATCAGCTCCGCCGGTAGAGGTGTTCCTTTCTGAACAGCAGCTTGGAGACCCGGATGATCAGGCGCAGCCTCAGATACAATCTTTGCAATGGGATGGAAGATCTTCTCAGCGTCCAGGTTCTTAAATGCCCGCTCCATCCACCAATCTTGCTGCTGGGGTGGTACATTGCCAGTGTTGATGATCCGCGTGTGAGGGTCGACTAGCCACAGCGCAATGAAACGACGATGACCTGTCTTTGTCTTATCCTGTAGCTCGAATGGCGAGACGCGATGGTGAAAGACATTGGGAAACGCAAGCAACCTTCCCTCCTTGGTCTCAACGCTACCATACTGTTGAAGACACTCCCCGCCGTTCAACTGCGCACCGTATACCCGTTCCATCCAATTGTAAGAGTCTTGACCTACCAAGTCCTGTAAGTCTTCCTGGTACGTGCTTGTCTGCATGCGGAACTTCAGAGAGCTGGGTGTAACATTTTCTGAATCCAGATAGTAAAGAGCTGTGCCGACGATGTGCTCGTTCATCTGGCCTTCCACGTGCCATCCGCCAGCTGGGAAGCTGGGCTTGTCGGGTGTCAGTTCGATGGAGGCCATCTTGACGATGACTTGAATATCCTTGAAACGCTCACGTAGAGACTGGCCGGGCTCGGTACCGTAGTCAAAAGCCGTGAACTCTGGAACTTCAGGCTGGACCGGTTGCCTAGTCGCCTTCCAGTACTCAGACTGTTTCTCATCTTCATCCATACGGACATACCACCTGTCATAACGCCTGTCGTATTCACTGCTCTCCTTGTCCCATAGGCTATCAAAGTCTTTTCCCTTAACATCATCGATCGATATATCCCAGTTCTCTTCATTCTCATCGCTAGCATGGTGTTAATAAACATACATTACAGTATAACTGAGAACTTACTCGGGATTCTCAGGCATTCCAAACCGAGACCGTGTCCTGCAGGCGCCAACAGTGTGCCAATGTCGATAGACAGGTATGCAAAAGTCCCAGGCCGGTAGTGCCCTCTCAATAAGCTTCTCAACGGTACCGTAGATCTCCCGATGTTTAGTAGGGTGGAGACCATTGATGTAACTCGACAACTGGACACTACCGTCATCCTGAAATCGAACATTGGAAGGTAACCACTGATATGTATCGGACCAAAAAGATGAATCGACAGTGCCTCCTCCGATACCAGTACCATATGCGTATGCTCTCCCCTCAGACGGGGGTTCGCTCTTGGGTATGACCTCTCCCTTGCCACTCCAACGATCGACAGCATCGTCTACCCCAACTATTTCGTCGCGAAAGACTCGCGTCTGGCCGTAGATGAGTGGGTAGAGAGAGGGATGGACAAGGTTCTGCACCATGTCGTTAGAGCGGGGATGCCAGTCTGGATCATCCTTCTGCTCGAGCTTGAGCTTGGCGAACGCAGTTTGGAGGTCTTCATGGAGGGACTTGTCGATCAAGTTGTCAGACTTGACAACAGACGCGCTAGCATCCAACGTTGGCACCAGTTGGGTCTTCTTGAAGAACTCAGCTTTGGAGCGCAGTTCCTTAATACACTAGCAAGATGTAAGTAAAGGATGCAATAGATAAGATGGGAGTCTTACATATTCAAGACATTTCCTATCAAGGATAGTCTTAATTCCTTTTGGACGGTTCAGCTTTACGTCGACAATGTCGTCGTAAAGAGACTCGACTGGAATTGCAAGACCTTCTTGAATCCATTTCTCAGCAATGGCGTCATCAAAGACTTTGATATGCCAATTAGGCTTCTCAGTCAACTGATTCATGACAATCATCATGGCGACTTCCCTGATAAGAAGAATTTCAGAATCAGACCCAAAACAATTGTGGTGAACCCCAATGGGGTAAATCTCTCTATTGCGCCCATCGCCGCGTCCATGTTGGTCGTGATGACGAAGATTCAAACCAAGGCCTGGATACGAGTGAGGAGACATGGTTACAAAGTGAAAATAATAGTGTAAGGTAAAGATGTTGATTTGATTTGAGACTTTTGGGCAGATCAAATGATCTTATGTACTTATTTGTTGACCGTGCGTTTGTTAGAACTAACAGTAAAACCGGGGTGGTCTAGGCAGCCGGTGGACATATTCCAGGATGATTTTAGGTAAACGTGCACTAAGCTCCAAACCAACATACATAGAATGTGAATTCATAAGTGGATAAAATCTATTGTGTAATTCCACTAATATCTAGACCTTTCTATTTAGCCTGGTCCTTTGCTTGTTAAGATATTGGCTCAACGGTCCACCAAGTGCGTCCTCCTAATTTATATAAATTTCCACTATCCTTAAACCCTCACCGTCGCTTAAAGTCTTATTATTTAGAACCTTATATAACTTACCTTAAGTCTTATAAGAAGTAATAAATATATTCTTAAGCGCACTAAAGAAATGTAGTTTATTTAAGTATTACTAACACGCGATATTATTATAACCCTAATTAAGCCTACAAATATACCTCTTAATAGTATAATTATTATTATTAATAATACGTGGTGCTTGCACTAATCCTCTAGGAAAGACTTGACGCGCATGGCTCCCGATGCTTTCTAATATCCCTCTGGCGAAAGGGTAGTTTCAAGAGCTTTAAGAACTCTGGTTCTTGTTGTATCTCATATGTCGTCTACATGGATACCTTTGTTGCTGAGGAGGAACCCGGGATTGGAACATAGACGGCATTCAGGAGAGTCGATGTGCAACTGTGTCGCCTTTCTCTGGTCGTCCGAGAGATTTTTGACTAAATCGTTTACCACATCTGTTATCCTTTGAATAGGCAAATCATCGTTACGTAGGTTGAAGAGGTTATCTTGAACTACGCTTGATTGATATTGGCTGCTTGCTCGACATGGCATGACAGGGTAAAAATAGGGCACACCATCTAATTGTGTCTCCATGATGAGGTTCTTTGAAAAGCTCTCCACAGCGAAGATACAATCCATAAAGCCAAGGCAGTTGACCAATCTTCTTAAAAGCAACTGCGTATTCATATCAGTCTTTCATCTTTTGCATCTCCTCAAAGCGGGGAGATGCAACTCTGGTAGACACTGACAGAAGGCATTTCCATGTTGATGAGCAGCGTCTTGCATTTTGCCAAGTTCACTGGTTCACAGCTATGCAGTAGATGTGGCTAAGACGCGGCAATGAGGCTCGCTTATAGCCGCTTGGAAATGCTCCTATGCGATATTCGATGAAATGTCGCCCCTGATGCTCATGGTGTATCACCCCAGGCTAGATTTATGTCGGGGCATCAGCCGCCTCCCCGCATTTCCAAGGCCATGTATATATCCGAGACCCTGGAGAAGCAACAATCACATTGGATATCATTGGTTGACTTCTCCTTCTCTATCATATCTACGACTGGTTTACTGAGTATGTATGCATCTGTGAGATAAAAGGCGCCAAGTCAAACTTGATATGCTGCTCGACAAAATCTTGCCCTTGCAAGGGGTTGTATGTCTTGTTTGCCCTGGGCTTGAATTGCGTATGCTGAGCGCTCGAACCGAGGTCAATTCCGGAGTACGACTCCGGAGATGTGAACACAGCCGTTTGATAGGCTAAAGAGTAACTCACAAAGAGGGAAATATTGAGGTTGATCATGACCCTTGTTTCAACTGCATGCTCGCTTGCGTAGCCTAGTGTGGTGGCAAAACAGGTCAATTTTAAATTCCATTCTTGATACCCTCAACCTCTGTCGGCTAACCCGATGCTGGAGTGAAAGTGTCCGATACCCTCAACAACCATGATCTATACGCAGCCCCTTTTTAAACATAATCGTCAAATACTATGAATCCAACAAAGCAGGTACTTTCTCAATCAAGTACTCTACGATTGCATCCGGCCCCCTCTCCACCTGCAATCCTGTCGGTATAGCATGTAGTTTGATATCCGGCACCACCGACCTGGCCAGGGAGTGAATCTCTTGTGCCTCTTCGGGCGTCCACATTGAGGCCGAGAACTGCAAACCCATGTTAGTGTGAGCCACCCAAAATCGCTCTGATGGCAAATACTCACGAGAACGTTGGGTTTATGCTGAGTTACTTTGGGTACGACTTGGTCAATGCCTGGGTGTAATCAGTCTCTGTCCCATCGCAGTCATCCATGTGGCCATTTGAAATGCTCAATGCTCAATGCTCACTCTCGCAGTTGTCAACGTGCGTGGTATTGTAGTCATCTTTCAGAGCCTCAATCAACCTTCCGATAAGACGTTTTGCTCTCTCAGGTGCAGTGTTAACAGTCACCAGCTTGAAGGGGGCCTTTCTCTCTGCCATTGCGATGGGTCAAAAGGACGTGAAGCTATGTTGAGTGCCGAGAAATGATGCTTGGAAACATCGTGATGAGGGGTATACCGTAACAATGTCGTCGCAGATAAAAGGCGGGGGATAGCTCGGTTTGTGGGGGAAGGGCTCGGAAATAACGGATTCAGTAGCCTTGACCTACATGCAGGCAGGTAGTTAATTGAGATGGAGATCAGCCCGTGCGTTGAGGATGATCAAGAGCTATTTCTTCTGAATTGCGTAGGGGGGTGATTTCTTATCTGACTTTGACGTGTAGAATCAAGCACGTTGTGGTTGATAAATTGACGAGATGTATCCATTTGCAGACTCAGTTGTTATTAAACAACGTACGTAAAAAACGTTACCGTGTATCTATTAAGTGACAAGATATCTTGAAAAACAAAAACGCCGCCGTATTCCTTTTCTTCGTGTTCTCATAAACACAGCCGTTGGCCATGAGGTATCAAGCCGGACCCAAAATCAAATTGACTGCCAGGTCTTCAGTCACAGTCAACGGCGCCGCGCAAAACCCCTTGAATTCCAAAATTCGACAAAGAGAAAAACTAGAAGAAAAAAATTGCTGTTGCCAAGAAAGAAATCACCGCGGTTGTTTATCATACATATATATATATATATATATGTATCATAGGTTGGATCTTGTGCGGTTGCTTTGACAAGCGCTGAACCGACTAAGAAGGCTTCCTCATCCGAAGACTAGCCTCCTGTCTATGTCTCTGCCTGTGCTTTCGCAGAATCAGACCACAGACATTGCACAACGTCTGTCGACCGTGCGGCCCCGACCGCCATTCAGGTGAAGAATGTGTTCCGCATCGATGGCATGTCAGTCGCAGAGGCTTGTGATGACGGGCTCGCGACGAGAGAGGTGAGGGACGTTGCAGGATTGAGGGACATGCTTGCTGAGCGGTGCATACAGAAGCATGACTTTCGAGGCGTTGTGGTCGTGTTTGTTGTGCAGAGGGATCACCAGACTGGTTTCGCAGCGTTGCAATTCGTGTCAGATTCACGAGGATATCGCCCGAGAGGTTTGAGAGTCGATGTAGTTGATGCGGATTAACGGGGTTAGATAAGAGGTCGGTGTACGTGGGGAGGGATCGTGTGAGCATCTGGAGATCTTCGATGTTTTTTCGTATCTATAGCCAGAGCCGGCCTGTCAGCAACTATCATGTAGCGGGGTTGGGTTGGGGGAAAGTCAAGGTACCGAATCGAGGCTCTCGCTTTGTTGAAGAGTGTTGAGTAACAACCCATGATCGACGGGTTTATGAGCGGGCGACATCCGTGGTGATTGATGCTTGTGCGCTGGTGAGAAGTTCGACGAAGCGACCGCCAGGGGGGACGGGGTAGATACCGCGACGTCCATGGGAGAGCTGGCGAGACGGAGAATGGGGCGAGGAGGGGTTATCAAGGCGGGTTTGAAAATAATGATCGGACGTTAAAATAAAGCGAAAAGGGGGATAGAAGCTGGAACGGAAACAAAGAAGAAGATATGGTAAATTCGAGACGAGAGAATGGGAAAATAACAAGAATTCGACAAGCTCGACCAGATTTGGGAGGGGGTGAGCAAGTCTACCTCTGTACAGTACTGTACTGTACAGTAACGTTATGTGTAGGACGTGGGATTGATGACTGGGGATCAGCATGGACCCTGAGTTTTTTTTCATTCCGTCAGGTCCAGGTTTAGGCCAAGCGGTAAGTGGGTCACGCCCAAGACATCACCGCACAACCCACAAACCCTGAATGCAGGGACTCCCAATTGTGAGCGCGGACGCGGTTAATGCTCCGGATAGGCAGCTCCACTCCCCACTTATCTTGTGGGCAGCGGTTGAGTATCGAGGGGGTGCTTTCTTCTCTTTTTTGACTAGTAGTGCGTGCCCCTTACTGTATCTCCAGTACAGACATTCTCTACAGATACCTACTGGTCGGTACAGGTATAGTGACGACCCTCTATCTCACTATCATCAGCATGATCAGGTTTTTTTTCTCAATGGATGCCCCCCGCGTTCAGCATCACGTTGTGCCTCAAACTCACTCTCAGGCAATTTACTATCCCATACCGATGTATCGTTGCAACCAACAAAACAACATTAATCCACCCGCAACCTGAACAAATTACTGATCAATTCACTCGCGAAGCGGAACTTCTCTTCCGCAACAATCAATCCATGCTTGCGTAGCTACCTATTATTTACTTTTTCCTCTTCCTTTACCCCTCTCTTCACTGTATCTGACCAACACTTTCGCAAACAACTGTTAACCAGATTACCGGTAGACAACCGCGGCTTAATTTCTCTCGCAGTCGTGGCGGAACACGGCAGATGCATGGGAATCATCAAGTAGCAGCCATGAAAAATGCCGAAATTGTTTTTCCCATCATTACATCACTATGACTTTGCCAACCTTTGCTGGTGTTCTCCCTTCCTCCCCCTCCCCCCTCTCCCC